>BSBK01012815.1:0-54953 GCA_027943335.1 Chamaecyparis obtusa
GAACATAAATGGAAAAAATATATATACATAAGTGCATGCAATCATTAAAACTAATCTAAATAAATAAATTATTTTTAAATTAAATAAGTCATGTGACAAATTTATTTATAATGTTTACTCTTACCATATCAATAGGAGTCTATGGCTCTGCGTGCACCTCTTGAGCACTCTCATGAGATGTAGATGCTCCATGAGGTGTTGCGGCCTCTGTAGCTGCCTCTCCTGTATCCCCCTCATCAATATCATGAAACTGATGTGTATCAGAATCAGTAAGCAGTCCAAGGCACATATGCCTGCACATAATGCACATATGGGGCTCACATACATGTGAATTCTGATGAGATGTCGATGCACCAGCAGCATCCATAGGAGGCAACACTAACCTGGTCTGGGTGATCAACTGATCACTCAGTAAATGAATGGCCCTAATAGTTTGTGAGGCAGCCTCTGCAATGATATCAGGATGCTGCACTGGAGGACGGGGTGCGACATTAGTGGGGGGGGACAAAGGTAGTGGCCTTTGGTGTTGGGAAGATGGCCTAGTTTGAGGAGCTCCTCTGCCTATGCCCATGTTGGGACTCATACTCCAATAATCAACATGGTGACCAAGCACAAAATCAGCATACAATTTTTAAGGAAATAAAATGGGACCTCCAAATTGCTATGGGGTGGTTTATCAAAAACCATCCACCAACGATCCCAAAAGTTTGAGCGCATTGCTTCATTTGTGAACCATTTTATTGATAATTTGGGCTTTTTAGGGTCAACTGGTATTCCAGTTTTAGGATCGACAAAAAGGGCAGTTATATCTTCCTTACTTATATTAAGGGCTGCAATCCCATCATGGTCAAGCCGCTCATCAAATTGGGCATTCATATAATCACGCCAATGAAGAGCAGCATTATGTTGCTACGTGAGTGTGTCAATATTTCCAACAATTGTATTTAGTGTGGCAAGCATGGGACCTAATGTAGTTATATTTTGATACGTGTTTTGGAAACCCCGTATTGTGTTCAAATTTTCTTGTATCAAATCTTGTAAAGATGGAGGGTTTTGAAGCGGGGGATTGTTTTGGGGATCGTTATTTGGTGCGGGAGGGTTATTTTCTTCATTGTTGTCAGCCATGCCTGATTAAATAAAAAACAAATCTAAATTTCAATCTAATTTCATATATTATTACAAATATAAATACAAAACCCTATTTAAAAAAAATGCTACATTTAGTATGAAAATGAAATAAATTAATAAAAATTATATAAATAACTACTTACCGAATATGCTCAGATTCAAATTTGTTGTTTCCAATATCAGGTACCCAAAAATATATCAAGTATATGAAAATTGCAGAAAGAAACTTGAAGAAAATCACACAAGGAAATGAAGAAAAGGGCTCGTGGGTTTCAGATTTATGCCACAATTATCGGGTACCTGATAATATCAAGTACCCAATTAGGCCTGTGCTTTGGTGGCAGGTTTTCCCAGGTGTACTAGCACCCAGGCCTACTAAAAGTCAACAAGCACTTTCATGCACTTTTGGATGAGTGAAAAGTGAATATTTTTCACATCGCCACTTTTTGGCCCCTCATGATCTTGCACATACCCATACGCCATCTCAAAATGTGTTATATGACATCTCAAAATAAGAAGTTCAACTACAAATGTTTCTAGGACAACCTATTCTACTAGTGGATAATCAAAATACAACCTCTTTGAAGTACTCTTTGGCTGTAATGGATCCTGCATTCAAACTCAAAAGTGAAACCCCAAGTTAGATTAAAATTCAAAATCATAGTCAACAATAATAAAAAAAATTTAAACTAAAATTGAACTCTCATATACCTCACCTCTTTGTCTCCTCCTGCACACAAGAAACCTAATATATGTCTTGGTAGCTTAGGAATAATGACACCAATGTCGACTCTGACCTGTATATATTTGTGAACATGAGATTGATCTACGAGTTATACTATTTATGTTAAATACTTGGTAGCAAATATATGTTTACAAAATAACTGTTCATTAACATTAAAATTTACCTTTGTTGAACTTTCTTCAGGAATTGTTGGCTAAGTCATCAATGATACAAACCCTTGGTGTTCTACCTCCCTCAAACTAGGAGTGACCTACAAAAGTCAAACAGATACTTCATACAATCATAACTTGATCATATTATATATACTTGATAGTAAATGTTTACAAAATAACTTGGTAGCAAATATATAATATATTATATATATTATATATAATTGATAGTTATACTATTTAATGTTAAATACTTGGTAGCAAATATATGTTTACAAAATAACTGTTCATTAACATTAAAATTTACTGTGTTGAACTTTCTTCAGGAAATGTTGGCTGAGTCATCAATGATACAAACCCTTGGCGTTCTACCTCCCTCAAACTAGGAGTGACCTACAAAAGTCAAACAGATACTTCATACAATCATAACTTGATCATATTATATATACTTGATAGTAAAATACACACAAATAACTTTAGAAATGTACGTACTATGGGGCTCTCACTACAAATGGATATGCCTATGACTCTATTGTGACGATAGGGTCTCATGACATCATCAGATGCCACTCTCTATCAAATAAACCATGTAAATTAAAAATGAGTACACACAAGTGACAAGTATACATGTATGCATAAACAAACTAAATTACTTGATTACCTTTCCCTTGTCAACGCCTAACACCTACACCCCCTCACATTGCCCCCCGGTGGCAACTGGTGACACCTGCATTAGTATGTAATAAGACGATCGTAAAAATTAGAAAATAATGTGCATATACTATTATAATAATTTAAAAGGAAACCAATGAGTACATTAAAACATATGTACCATGGAAGTGTCAAGACCAAATGATATGGCCGAAAGTGTGGACCCCTCCACCTGTGTCATATCCTCCTTTGTCATCAACTGAACATAAATGTAAACATAAAAAAACATAAGTGGGAAATTATTATAAGAAAATTCTACTAAAAATATGAAAAATAAAATTTAAATACAATGTAAAAAGTGAACTATTTACCCTTACCATAACAGTAGGAGTCCATGGCTCTGTATGCCCTTGATGCACATCTTCATGAGGTGCTTCAATGCTTGTAGTGTGTTGTGTAGAATTGTCCACCTCGAAGATGTAATTATATGCATCACTATCATTCAGGTGACCTAAGTACAGATTCTTACACATAATGCAAGTGTGGGCCACACAAACATGTGAGCTCGTATAGGATATGGAAGGGCCAGAAGCATCAAGATGAGGAGGCAACAATGTCATGCTTTGTGTAACTAGTAGATCACTCAAGGTGTGAATGGATCGAATAGTCTATGAGCCGGCCTCAGCAATAATGTTAGGGTGTTGCACTGTGGGAAGTGGTGATATCTTAGGAGGGGGGGACATATGTGCGGGATTTCACCCGTTGTGCCCATGGCCTATCCTGAGGAGCACCTAAACCTACACCTTGGTTTCATCTCATACTCCAATAATTGACCTTGTGACCGAGCACAAATTCAGCATACAATATTTTAATAAAATAAAATGGGACATCCAAATTGCTATGAGGTGGTCTATCAAAAACCATCCACCAACGGTCCCAAAATTTGTCACGTATTGCACTATTTATGCACCATTTAATTGACAACTTGATTTTTTAGGGTCCACTTTTAGATCAGTTTTAGGATCCACAAAAACATTACATATGTCATGTTTTGTTATGTTTAGGTTCATGACTTGATCATAGTCAAGCCCATCGTCAAACTAGGTGTGCATGGAATCACGCCAAAGAAGTGCAGCACTATGTTGCTCTATGAGTTTCTCCATGTTTTCAATAATGGAGTTCAATGTGGTAAACATGGGGCGCAATGCGGGGATATTGGCATAGGTAGTTTGAAATCCTCTAAGCTGATTTAGATTATGTCCTATGAGATCCTCTAAACGGTGAGGGTTTGACAATGGTTCATCTTTTAAAAGTGGGGGATTGTTGGGAAGTGGTTTTAGATTGTTTACGAGGTCATTAGGAGGGTTTTCTAATTCCATGTCTAATTACTATTAGAAAACAAATAGAATAAATTTTTTTTATTAAGGTAACAACAGGTTTTAAAGGGACCCTGAAACCCTTTACAATACTGGAATGAAAGGTAAAACTATTGGAGTTCCATAAATACAATAGTCCAACCTAAGCATAGGTCTGAACACCTCAAGATCACACTTAAAATATTTCATTACAAGCACCCAAGAAGAACTAGTCCAACCAAAAAGAGGGAGGACACACTAACCACAACACACTAAGAAGCCTTAGAACAAGGCCTATTCAAAAATTCCCTTTTTATGAGATTGGAGGGTCATGTCGAATGATGAGGAGGATTTCTTTGAGTTTTTCCCTTTGACAGTTATCCAACCATCTTCAACTTTCACTTCCTTCTTCTGCCAGTAAATTGAATTCAAAGAAACAACCCCCATTAATGGATCTGAAAAGCTCCCAGAAAGAGGGACAAAGACACCATTACCATCAGAAGTAACCTTACTAGCAGAGCTGGAAGGAAAGGAAAACATAGGAACAGGGCATGATGGGATTTCAACAAGAGAAATAGCAATACTAGAATCCACACCAGCAGGGTTGACAGGAACAACTTCGACTGATCCACCAGCAGAGCTAGCAGGAACAACATCCACTGAACCACCAGCAGAAGTAGAGGCAAATCCCTGCAAAGGCGAGATGGCAGGAAAAACAACCACAGAAGGGCTAGAAATGCTCCTAGCAAGAGGGATAGAAGTACAAATATCCTCAATAGAAAGCACCCCAATAGGGTTGGTAGGAACACCTGCCACAGAGGTGCCAGCAGTAGACCTTGGAGCCTTCATCCAAATTGAGCTATTTTCTTCAATAGAAGGCATCTGTGAAACAAAGGCATTGTCCAAGTCCTTTAAAGACTCAGGAGAGCTTTTAAGGACTTTATAATGTTTAGTGGAATAATCCTTCCACCAAGTATGAGAGACTTTCTTCCCTTTGGAGTCAGAGCAACATTTTGAAGCATGATGACCTATTTTAAAGCATTTTCTACACCTAAAGGGGATACCCTCATAATCTAGTTGTTGCAGCCAACAACCTTTAGATGACTCTATTTTAATTTCAACAGGAAGACCCTGTGAAATATCAATATCTACTAGGATGCAGGCAAAGGTAGAATGGAACAAATTGGAAGAATCATTATCAATAATCAAAAACTCCCCCAGAGCCTCCCCCACCTCCTCTAGGCTAGCACCTTGCCAGAGATGAAGAGGAAGATTGGGAAGCCTCACCCAGATAGGCATATTGTTAAAAACTTCAGATGAGGGATTAAAATATGGGTGCCATGGTTTTACCATAAGCAGGAATTTATCCTCCTCCTAGCTATAGAAATTTTCACATAAAGTTTTTGTTCTATCCTTATAACGATCAAATTTAGCTACAAAAAAACCTTTAGCTAAAGGGATGATATGAACATTATTTGAAATAATTGGTTCCCATTTATGGGAGATCCAATCATGAATTTGGGACAAAGTCAGCCAGAACCCTGAGAAATGACAAATCAAAGCTTGGCCCTTAAGGATCTCGAAGCAACGATCAAGCTCCCCTTTAGCGACAACAAAGAGTTTGATGAAAAGAGATCCAGAGGTAGACATCAGCACAGAAGAGGGAACCCCATGAGAGGAGCCCCCTTCCCCAAGCAAAGCCAAAGAAGCAACTTTTTCATAAGATCCCACCACACCATGAGACGAAGAGGACCCTTTAGCCTTAGGGGCATTAGCAGAAGAATGGGGCAAAGAGCCAAGAGAATGACCCAAACCCCCATTCACCACCGCATTTTTAAAATTATTTGGGCGATAAGAAGAAGGCCCCTTCATTCCTAGACCCACACCCACATTAGCAACCAAGGGCACCACCAAAGACCTAATTAAGGCATCCACGATAGTAGGGGAAGGATTCACAGATGTAGAAGCCAAATGCACGCCCAAACCAAGAATAGCAGAAGGGGCACCCGGGTGCACAACAGCATGCAGAACCCTAGGCATAGCGGTAGAGGGAACTCAAGAGCACACAACAGCTTTCACAAGAGAAGCTCTAGAAAGCATCACAAGAGCAGACACAGGAGCACTGCAGGAGCAGCCATTAGGAGCAGTCATGCACACAGGAGCTACGCACGCACAAGCAGCCATAAAAAAAAGTACTTAACTAAAACAAATAGATAATTACAATGAATTTAAAAAACAATAAAAAAATTCATTTAAATGGGCAAATTTTTATATAAAAACCTATAAATTTCTATTAAAACATAATAAAAATAATAAAAAATTAAAGATTGAACTTACCTTATGATTTTAGCAAAATCAAATATATGATAACAACAGATATCTGAAAGCCCTAGCCACGTTCAACATTTTCACAATGAAAATGTTGAACGCGGCTGGGGTATAGAAATATATAACTACTAGCAAATATTGGATATATGATATTATCTGATAATAATTATCGAATATCTGATTAGGCCTATGCTTTGGCTTTTGGCTTGGCCATGTGTATTGACACCCAGGCCTATTAAAAAGTGAACAAATCCATTTGTGCACTTTTGGACGAGTGAAAATAGGTTTTTTTCACATCGCCACTTTTTGGCATACCATGATCCTGTACATACCCATGGGTTCATCCACTTCCATCTAGTCCGGTCCACTTCATAATCCTATTGTTTCTTCCATATCATATCCATCTCAAAATGGACTCACATTTGGTAGTAAGTATCACATTGACCAAAGAAAGCATTATCGAGTCAAAGGATTAAATTTCCATAGAAAAAATATATTATAGCCCTTTCATATCGAAGAAAATTTAAATGATCATGGTCTCCATTCCATACCTCAAGATGTTGGGATCCCTTCCAAATCCAAATCCAAGCATATACCGTCCCCTTCATCCCTTTGATCCATCTTAGGTCCATATGTTCCTCCATCTACTAGCTCACAATCCATGCACCCTTTTGTACATGAACGTTAGCAAAGGCATGCATCTTGGAGAACCTTCCACCCATCCAAAAAGCCTCCATACAATTTATATCCACCCATGAATCACAGTCACCTTTCAAGAAATTTGGATGTCAAACATAAAGTCCATAAGTTAAGCAATCCACATGCAGTTAGGGATCAACATGTCCAATCTAATCGATATGTATTAAAACTTAAAAATATGATCCAAAAGGAAAATGAAATGTCCAAAAGGCCACAAAGGTCCCTTGAGAAAAAAATTAAGTCAAAAGCAATATGGGTTCCTAAATCTCTTGTAGAAGCAATGCACTCCAAGGACCTAGAAAATTATAAAAATTTAAAATCCATGTGGATTCCCAAATGGCTTCTTGAGGCACAGTATCCAAAAAAAAAATTCAAGTTGGCATCCAAAATTTCTATCCCTCCATCTAAACATTTCCCACCTTCCAAATCTATTTTGGATCCTTATGTACAAAAATTCATAACCATTCCTCCATCAAATCCAAAATATCCTTTTCTTTCATTAATCCATCACCCCACAACGTGTGTGCCAATGTTGATCTTACCCACATTTCCATCCACACAAAATAATTTTTTCTCTTAATCCCTCCATTATCCAACACATATTTTCTAGCCTATTCAATCCTTTGCATAAACCCTTATCCCACTTCATCCAACCATCCATTTCACCTCCTTTTGTCACTACCCTACTAACATCTTTGAGCATACCATCAAAATATATGATCCATTATTACATATATTTCAAGTGAACTATCCAAAGAATAATATTGAGTCCTTCATCCATGTCATTTCATTATCTTTCCAAAAAGTTGAAAAAAAAGAGCAATGAGAAATAATTTCCTCCAATAGCAAAAACTTGGTAAACAAGCATCATGTGTAATTCATGAAATTCTTGCATTCCATACTTGGAGTAAGGTTTCATCCATATTTCCATATTATATCATATCTATTTAATTTCCTCCATTATCTTATGTCCCTCATATCCCCTATCTTATGATCATCCATATTCTCTTTTTCCAAACTTTGATCTTGACAATGCTATGGATCTCCCTAGAAGCATCACATGTCTTCTCTTCATGTTGTCTACATCCCTTTGGTCCATCTCCCCTATCTTATCCAAATCCATTTGGTCTATATTTCCTATCTTATCACAACCTTCAATCCAAATCCCTTATCTTATCCAAATCCCTTTGATCCATATTGTCTATCTTATCACAACCTTCAATCCATATCCCTTATCTTGTCCATTCTCAATCTTTCTTATTGTATTCATGTCCTATCATTAGCTTATCCAAATACCTCTCTTTGTCTTGCTATAAAATGAGGACATAAAATTTAAAAAAAATGTTTTCAGCATCCCCTTGACATGTCCACTCATGCAAACCACATGCCAATCAATGCACCATGTCATTACCCTATCTTGTCATGTCCAATCCCCCAGCTTGGTAAAAACATGTTATCATATTATGTGGATAGTCCTTGGATTCCAAATAACTTCAAGACATACTAAGCAACCATTGGCCTTCATCCATCTACCAGTCCATCCATCAATCCATAATTTACTTTCCTTGCTAGACAATGGGGCTGGTCTAAAGCATCTTGAAAAAACTCGAAAAACATTCAAAAAATGTCCTGATAAAAAAATTATAAATATAGTAAAAAGTCCTAAAAAAATTCCAAAAACATTCATAAAATTTCCTGACAATTTTCATAAACATTGTAAAAAGTCATAGAATTTTTTTAAAAATTTTCATAAACCATCCTGAAAAAATAATAAAAAAACATCATAAAAGATCCTGAAATAATCCAAAAATAGAAAAATAAAAAATCATAAAAATCATTCATGTTGAGGGAGATGATGTTAGGGGTGTCTATGATAAGGGATTTCACTTATGTGATATACCACACATACCTTGATCTCAAATATGTGAACCCTACAAAGGACCAATAAAAAAATCAAAACCCTTGCAATAAAATCATCTTTGTCACGACAAGCAAAAAGTGACAAACAAATATCAAATCTTGTATCAAAGCAATGAGCTTCATAAATCAGCAATGGACTCATGAGACCCGTCTTTATCAACAATCCAGTTTTTCATTAATCAATCGAACGATTGTCTTATACAGTGACAGATACACTCGAAACTAGATAAATTAGTCTTATACAAGAAGTCCATTTCGAAACTAGACACATCAAATAACAACATCAATCAAAGCAATAATCAATAAGGTTGTTGAAAAGTCAGTCATGTCTGTCTATTATCAGTTTATCTTTCGCGATTGTATTCTTATATTGCTCAAGGATATCATTGAGTAGTGAGAGTAGCTATGATGGATCATAATCTTATTTTCTTTGTTTTCTATTTGTGGATTGTTTTGATTAATTTCTAGGGCAATTATGCCTGGGGTGTCTCTAATAACAACCTTCACATATCTATCAAGTATCCAATTGTGACATACATTGCAATGGATGCATTTAATTTTGATAATCCGTACATACCTCACCCTCAAGTATATGAAGCCTAAGATGGAGTGAGACATTCCTTGTTTTCTATCTACTTGTTCCAATAGAGATAGTAGTGGTATCCAAATGGTCAATATCTAGATGTTTTCACATCTCTTTCTTTTCAAATAAGACACAATAATGGTATCATTGAAAATATTTGGAAGTGACTCAAAATCATCACCTATCTTGATTGCAATTAATTCATTCTTCTTACTAATTCATTCTTCTCACCAACATTTCTTCTACCAGTCAAATCAGTCAATCCATTAATTTGTCAATTTTGTCAAATCATTTTATCAATTAATCAATGATCTCATGTCTCATACAAGATGTATCTTTCCTAAAACCAAGACTTTGTCACTTGTCTTATACAGTGTATGTCTTCCCTGAAACCAAATCATATCATTAGTCTTATATAGGATGGGTCCTTCCTGAAACCAGACATGATTCTTGCTAACAATATTTGTATCCAATATTCGATCAAACAACCATCATCATCTACTAAGTCTTCACTTCTTACTAGCTATTCTTCTCTTTCATCATTTCATCTAACATTTGTCATCTTCTTTCAAGAGATCATTCATGCCTTTTTTGCACAAACAATCTCTCAAGGGGGTATAAATCCACCTGCTATCACTGAGGCAAGATGGGGCAAAACCTAATAAGATATTCTTTGACACAACGCTCAAATCACATTGTATTAAAAAGGGGCAAAAGTAGACACTAAAAAATGGACATACTTGCAAGCTCACATTTAACTACTAATTATTCCTCTATTAATTAATGTTTTTTTAATCATTTAATTAATTACCATTTATTCTTCTATATTCTAATATTTTAATCACTAATTCATTCCCCTAATATTAATTAAATAATTTATATTATTTAATTAATTAGTCTTCATTGATTAATTAAATCCAATTTCCTAAGTCCTATAAATTGAATAATTATATTTAGTTATTCAAATTATCTAATTATTCCTCCCAATTAAATTAATTTCCCAAATTAATTTAATTTCACTTTCTTATTAAATTCATTTCAATTAATTCCAACTAATTTTGACTAATTTCATCATTCTCATAAATTGAATTTTTAATTCAATTAAAATCTCCAAAAATATGAGGAAATTATAAATTCTTAAATATAAAAATCCTCATAAACTAAAAAGTCAAATTTCTGAAAATCTTAAATCTTCTCAAAATCCAAAAATAAAAAATGTATAATATCTTCCAATTTGGAGACTTTATCTTTGAGAATCAGAAATATCTCTCCAAATCCTATCTTCTCTCTTATTTCCTAAATAACTTTTTGCTTTTAGAGTTTAATTGGAAATAAATCTTTATTTTGGAAGATAACCCAACATCTTCTAGTCTCTAATTATCTTATTCATCTATTTTATTTTTCTCAAATCAATCTCAATCATCCATTGATTTCTAATAATCTATGTACACCCCCTTCAAACCCATATGAAGGATCCTGATTTTTTAATAGCAATTATCTTATGCAGGTTTTCATTTCTTAGCGATCAAGTCATCAATCATTTTTTAATATTTTCTCAAATCTCTTGAGTCAGAGTGCTGCCCAAATCAACATTGAGTGCCACTTCAACAAGAGTACAGAGAAGCAATTGAAGAAAAGAAACATATATCTGGAACAATTTGATTTAGTTTCATTTTTAGTTTCTAATTATTATGCTTCCATTCAGTTGTTATGTAGGGTTGTTCTTTAGTAGTTTGTTTGATTAATTATAGTGCTACTAAGGTTTCTTTAGTCTTGTAGATAGTTCCTCTACATACACCTCATACTTAAATTGTTCTTTTGAATTAGTGATTCATTCTATCAAATTGAGATCCAAATTTCCAAATTGGACATTATCATTCTCTCATTCTTATCTTCTTTTCTTCTAATTGATTCTAGAAGAAATGCTTCTTGATCATCTTCATCACTTTCCTTGACCCTAATATTTGGGTTCCTCTGGTAGTCTTGTTTCTATGCATCCACTGAGTTTTGGTAGTCTATAAAGGGATAGTAAATAATCATTAACTATGAAGTAGTTTGCAAGGGGATGACAATGGATGGATCACCAATCAATAGAGTTTGTCAAGATGTTGACAAAGAGAGGGATATCCATGATTTATATCCCTCTCTTTGTCAACATCTTGACAAATTCTATTGATTGGTGATCCATCCATTGTCATCCCCTTGCAAACTACTTCATAGTTAATGATTATTTACTATCCCTTTATAGACTACCTTAGCTCACATTATTTACTTAATTCTAACAAAGTATTTATAACCTTGACACACTTTCTCATCTTTTAATCACACTTAAATCTACACCCCTACCTACCTCTTTTGACAAAGTCATTCTAAAAAAGCACATTAACTAGTTCCAATCTTCTACACTAATACTCCAACATTGATATGTTATCAACCTTTCTTTGATACCATCTTATGTAACCATTGTCAAAGGTTCCATGAAAGATTACCAAGCCATGGAGTCTACTCTGAAAATACACACAATTCTCATAAAAGCCCTCAATGAGGGTAAAATAAAGCCCCAAAAATTTTCTCATTAAATTAATTTCATAAACACAATTACAAACACACAGTAAGACACAACTTGGAAATATTGGTTCTAGAATTATCACATGGGATATGAAAGAAAATTATAAAAACTTTCAAATGATCCGCTCATATGATTGCACTCTACATCATCCTTATAGTTGTACTTATTTGTTATACATTTACTTGCTCAAGTAATCATCTTCAATTGCTTACAACAGAATTAAAATCACACACAAAAAAAAAAAAAAACACGCATACACATGCTCTCTCTCTCTCACTCACACACACACACACACACATATGCGTGCACATGCACACACGTGTACATGTGCATGTGTGTGTGTGTGTGTGCACACGCCCACACACACACATAGAATTTCACACAAAGTATAAAATCATACGAATGTGTCACCAAATAAAATTTACAAACTTACAAGATCCAATGATCCAAAAATAGAGAATATCCATGCGATAAACTCACAATTTTCTAATTATCATTAGAACCTTCCCAAATATCCATCATTTGATGAAAAATCAAAATAACCTTATCTAGCATTGTAAATTGACATCCCTATACAATTTCATGCTCACTTAGGCCTCACTTAGTGATTCTAGCATTTTGTGCTCAATCATGTTTGATTCTACATGCACCAATTTACATTTGGCAACTTCATCTACCTTCAGGAGGTTGGTCCTTAATTCAACCCTTATTGGTTGATCAATGGCACCCCTAGGTGCACATGACCTAGTTAATGGAATTTTTGGGAGCCATTAAACCACTTAAAAGGGTCCAATTTTGGACCCTCCAACAATTAGAACAGATAGGGAGAATTCCTCTTCTGTAAAGGACTACTTCAAATATTCAAATACATTTCATAAGGAGAGGTATAAAAGAAATCGTTACCCCCTTATTTGAGACATCATGAACACACACATCAATTATCAAATGTCTTATTCCTATAATTGAGAAAGAAATGAAGCATTGTCAAGGAATTGAAGAAGTAAAGTTTATATTTCAAGGATTCAAGATAGCATCCATGATCAAGCAATTATGAAGTCAACTATACATGTCAACATCAACTTTTCCATGAAGAGTTCAATGCAAAGGAGATTCATGAAGGTGTAGAATTTTATTTTAACACTTCAATATCAAATCTAGACTTTGTCTTTTCGAGGAACACTTTCATTTTAATTACATTTCAATTACACTTCAATATAAGGTTAATTCCAAATTGAGGTTTGATGTGGTCAAACCCCTATCAACGCAATAATTTCTGTATTTTGGATGTGCAAGTAACAAGATTTGGAGACAAATCTAGATTCAGGAAGAACATATACAGACTTACAGAACTAGCTTTTGCAAAGGAAAAAAGAAAAATTAGTGTCGCTTTGAAGTGGCGTCGTTTGACACTTTTCCAATGAAACTTTCAGGGAAGGTTTTGAATGATGTCCTAATCTAGGAAACATAATTTTTGTTCACATTTGACACTCCTAGGTCAAAGGCACACAACACTGCAATTGACCTCCACATTCAGGCTAAATTATTAGACACGGGTTCCTCTTTGTTCCCTTTTTCCAGATATGTACTCCACATTTGCATGTCTAATATGTGACTCTTTATGCATGTTGATCACTCTCAATTTCGCACATTTGGCCCTATATCTAGCATTAAAGTTACATCTTTCAATAGCCCATTTTCAATTGAATCAAGAAGTGATGAATTCACTTTGTGCCAAATCCTTTTCAATCAAATTTGAGGTTTAGCCAAGTGGATCCACTCTACTTAATGTAATCAAAGGAAATAGGCTACTTCCTAGTTTGCATGCATAAACTAATGGACACCTATTTCAACACATTAAACCTACAAGCTAAAATAGCTTCAACTGGACACCATTGTCAATCCATAAACATTCACTCACTGGATCATAGTCTTAGACTAAACCAAATTAAATCAAACTTTAATACTATGTTAATTAATTGTACATAAAACTATTCCTAAAATTGAAACCCTTAGTTGCATAATGTCGTGAAGTGCATTAGCTTTTCCTCATCACATAATATCAACCGATTGTTAGACATACAATTTACCACATATTCTCAACTTCTCAAACATAATATAGATTTATCACAATGCCCTAAGGATGCCCCTAAATAACAAAGATGCAAACCACAACTCACATTTCAAACTTCTTAGGACAATCTAATTAAGTTTTAGTGATTTATTTATGTCACTTGTACTTTTGTGCTATATAATGTGATAAGTTGGTAGAAATTTCCATATATTTATGACATTGATTTTTTTTGGACCTAAAATGGACCCATGTTATAGCCTAGAAATTTATAGATTTTCTTAATATAATATTTTTTTTACTGTCGTACGAATATCACTACCATATTGCCCACTTATGTAATTCAATCTGAGTTTATTTTATAATTATTTATATTATTAATAAAAATGTAGCCATTTCTATTGAGATAATCATTACTGCTATAATTATATATAATAATATTCATTTTCAGTTAATTGTACCTAAGACCTCAGCATGTGATTCTATTAATGATAGTTACAAAGTGATTTAGCTTTAATAAGGATAGAAGTTACTTCATAAAAAAATTTATAGACATTAAATATACTCATTATAAAATCTTATAATAATTTAGAAATGTATTTATTTAGAACCAATAGTTGTGAGATGCATTTGCGTGAAATGAAGAGTTAAAGTTCATCAATCTAGATTATTTTCAAAAAGATTACTTTTCCTACCTTCATTGTTTACAAACATGTATGTTTGTGATAACATTCTAACATTGTTATATAACTAAACAAATTGTCAGCACATGGCTCATTATTCTTTGGATATTATAAATCGAATCTCCTATTATAAAAGTTTGATATGAATCAATTTCACAAATTGAATTCTTAAAGTAATTGTGATTAAGGATCATAAACAAACATTAGTTGTAAACAATATGAAATTTATTATTAACTAGTATTTATTTAGCATGCAACTAATGCAAACTTATTCAATTCTTATCTTGTCAAATGGAATTTAACCTTAGCTATTTGTTAGTTTTGCCACAAGTGAACAAAGTAGTTTATTTGACCATATTATGAATATAATTAGAATATTCTAGAATATTTTTTGAAATCTCTTCTTGTATTTCTTTGAAATTCTCCAAATCTTTTTGAGTTTTTATTGTCATGACAAACATTTACGACATGTCCTATTTAGATAAATTTATAAATCTCATGATGTACATTTTTTGCAATGCTATGAATCGTAATAAAATTTGAAATTTATTTTACATTTACAAATGTTATCCTCTACCATGTACATCAATTTATAAACTTCATTGTGCGAATTTGTCAAGTGCCATGCATACTGATTAATTACTATATAGGTCCAATTTCAATTTCTTTACCTCATAGATAAATTATATTACTCTATTTCTGATTAAAATCAAATACACTGAAATCAAATTGAATTAGCTATCGCCTAAATAAAAAGAATGCGAAAAACATTAGAAAAATCTAAACATGAATGAGACAAAATCTACATGTACATATAATTTAGTCTCACATTGGTTAACCTAACATAAACAAAAGATAATATAATCAATCCAAACAAAAGAACTAACAAAATAGCAAGGGTAGTTGCAAGCCCTGCTCTCCCATTGCCTGTTGGTCAAACATCTTTCTGTTTGCCCTTTCTCCACCACATCCTCCGGCTTTTAATTTTGTACCTATAAAGGTTTCATGAGAATAATTCAATAAAATGTAAATGCCATAAAACATAAATGTCATAAAACAGATCTTTGACAGATACCCAGCACTGTATATGGGCAGTGCTATCCATTGTGTTCCATGCATCTAATTTACTGAACTTAACTGAAGCCAAAAGCCTGGTTTAGATTGCTAAATATTAAACCAAAACCAAAACTAAAACTTCCTAAAAACTGAAAATAAAACCTTGTCCCTTCATTATTACCGCTAGAACTTGGTAGAAACTGAAAATAAAAAATTGTCCCTTCATTATTACTGCTAGAGCTTGGTAGAAACAGAAAATAAAACCTTGCCGCTTCATTATTACTCCAGCTCAGACATGATACACATTATTATAGCATAAACTTATTTTTCAGATTGCTTCATTTGGTATCACCAATAATCTCTACAAGAACATTCTCCCTGTTTAAAATGATGGAAACGGTTCACATCTCTCACAATAATTTCTCTTGAAACAATCCTGGAAATAAATTTCGATGCAGTGTGGCAATCAGCACATACCCGAAGGTTCTTAACAACTCTAATAGTCGTACCAGGGGGTGTGTTTAACAAACCAAAAGCAATTGCCAACTTTTCACTATGGTGGCAAAGAAATAATTCTTCTTCCTCCTTTTCTACATCACTAAGTAAATGTCTTGAATCTGGAAAATACCCTGCTGCCTTCATCTCCCAAGCCAATTTCTCCAACTCTGCATAGATCTCCTGTGTTTGTGGATGTGATCTGTCTCCTGCACAAAAAGCATGTACCATTTTATGCCCTTCAATCCAACTACATCCAGGGATCTTTTCAATTCCTTCATCTCTCATTAATTTCCTTACCATTTGAACCTCACCCCACCTGCCCACTTCTGCAAAGATGTTTGAGAGAAGAACATAAGTCGCAGCATTTTTAGGATCCAAATAAAAAAGTAGCATTGCTGTAAATACTCCTAAACCTAAATTCAAATGTGATCTACATGCAGCAAGAAAACACATCCACACAACTACCACAGGTTTATCTGGCATTTTAATGATAAATTTTAGGGTGTCCTCAAGATAGCCAGCACGGGCTAGAAGGTCAACCATGCATGCATAATGATCAGTTGTAGGTGTAATGCAATAAGTGCTACTCATGTGATTGAAGTATGCACAGCCCTCGTCCACTAAACCTGCATGGCTGCATGCACATAAAACGCAAGCAAAGCTTATAATGTCAGGATATGTTCCAGAGTGCTCCATTAATTCAAAGATTTTGAGAGCATCCTTGCAAAATCCATTTTGTGCGTATCCTGCAATCATTGCATTCCATGAGATAACATCTCTTTGAGGCATTCTGTCAAACAGTTCACGTGCCTTGTCTATGCTTCCACATTTTGCATACATGTTTACAAGGGCAGTTGCAACTACGACATCTGTTGAAATTCCTCCATCCTTTATCATTTGATGGATGTCCATACCCTGTTCTAAAGCTCCCATTTTAGCACATGCGGGGAGGATGCTGGTAAAGGTTGCAGAGTCTGGCTTTACACCTGCCACTTCCATTAACTTAAAAGTTTCTAAAGCCTTTTCAGCAAAACCACTTTGTGCATATCCTGCAATCATTGCATTCCATGAGACCACATTTCTTTGAGGCATTTTGTCAAACAATTCACATGCCTTTTCTATGTTTCCACATTTTGCATACATGTCTACCAGAGCAGTTGCAACTACAACATCTGATAAAACTCCGCCATCCTTTATGCTTTGGTGGATGTCCATTCCCCGTTCTAAAGTTCCCATCTTGGCACAGGCAGGGAGGATGCTGGTAAACGTTACAGAGTCTGGCTTTACACCTGCCAATTGCATTTGGTTGAAAGTTTCGAGAGCGTTTTCAACAAATCCATTTTGTGCATATCCTGCAATCATGGCATTCCAAGAAACAATATTTCTTTGAGGTATTTGGTCAAACAATTCACGTGCCTTTTCTATGCTTCCACATTTTGCATACATGTCTACAAGGGCTGTTGCAACTACAACATCTGACAAAATTCCTCTATCCTTTATGCTTTGATGGATATCTATGCCCTGTTCCAAGGCTCCCATTTTGGCACAGGCAGGGAAGATGCTGGCAAAGGTTGTAGAGTCTGGCTTTACACCTGCCAATTGCATTTGATTGAAAGTTTCCAAAGCTTTTTCAACGAATCCATTTTGTGAATATCCTGCGATCATGGCATTCCATGAGAATGCATTTCTTTGAGGCATCATGTCAAACAGTTCACGTGCCTTGTCTATGCTTCCACATTTATTATACCCTGAAATCATGGCATTCCATGAAACCACACTTCTTTGAGGCATTCTGTCAAACAGTTCTTGTGCTTTATCTATCTTTCCACATTTGGCATACATGTCTACCAGGGCATTCACAACTATAACATCCGACAACATTCCTCTATCCTTTATACTTTGATGCATGTCCATACCCTGTTGTAAAGCTCCCCTTTTGGCACAGGCAGGAAGGATGCTGGCAAATGTTGCGGAGTCTGGCTTTACACCTGCCAATTGCATTAGTTTGAAAGTTTCTAAAGCCATTTCAACCGATCCACTATGTGCATATCCTGCAATCATGGCATTCCACGAGACAACATTTCTTTGAGGCATTTTGTCAAATAGCTCCCGTGCCTTGTCTACCCTTCCACATTTTGCATACATGTCTACGAGGGCAGTTGCAACTATAACATCTGACAGAATTCCTTTATCCTTTATGCTTTGATGGATGTCTATACCCTGTTCTAAGGCTCCCATTTTGGCACAGGCAGGGAGGATGCTGGCAAAGGTTGTAGAGTCTGGATTTACACCTGCGAATTGCATTTGACTGAATGTTTCTAAAGCCTTTTCAACAAGTCCATTTTGTGCATATCCTGAAATCATTGCAGTCCACAGGACTACATTTCTTTGAGGCATTCTGTCAAACACTTCACGTGCCTTGTCTATGCTTCCACATTTTGCGTACATGCCTACCAGAGCAGCTGAAACTACAGCATCCGACAAAAATCCACGATCCTTTATGGTTTTATGGATATCCATACCCTGTTCCAGAGCTCCCATTTTGGCACAGGCTGTGAGTACGCTTGCAAATGTAAACTGATCGGGTTGGAGATCTGTTTGTTCCATACAATGAAATAATGTGACTGCCTCCTGAGGATACCCATGTCTTCTGTACGCTGAAATAATCGTATTCCATGAGACGCCGTCTCGTTCCTTCATGTGATCAAACAGTTTACGGGCATCAACCAAACTTCCGCACTTAACATACAGGTGAATAAGCTTATTATGAAATGTTGTGCGGGAAGCAAATGCAAATCGTCTGCGAGCGATGAAATTATGGACATTTTTCCCTTGTGTAAGAGATTTCTTGATAATACAGATCTGCCATCTTTGAAGATAGGTAGAGAATGGCATTTTTATGATTGTTAATCAGTTTCTACATGTACCACAATGACATTGCCATTGATAAGCAAGTTTCGAATGAATGAAAACCTTAAACATTTCTTCGTTAAGATGGGATGATGTCCTTCCGGTTCAAATTTTTCAGAAAGATCAATGCCCGTCATTTTCTTAATCCTCTGCAAAAACGTGTGTAGCTCAAATGTAGAGCACGGATCGCTTATTCAGAAATCTCCTAAGACTAATTATATGTAAAATCTCTACAAATTTTGGATTTGTGAAACATATATACAATAGTATTGAAAAAATTAGAAGTATGATAACGATGGGACAGAGAACATACCTTTTCATCTTGGAAAACATCAATGAGAGACTGCAGGTCGGTGATTCTCTCCCAATCTGGTGACAGCATTCTGCCTTTGAAATGTTCCGTCGAGGAATGCCCGCTTTCAAAACCAAAAGAACATTAGCAGGAGGATGGTATGTTTTCGATATTTTCAGTCCTAAAAATCCCTCAAACATACTGATAGCAGACAACAGAGTTATAAGAACCTAACTGAATCTCAAAATTTTGGCCAAATACTTTTGTTATATGCAGAGTTGCGGTCATAGTTATTTGCACATTTATTAAGGAAACTTGGGTTGATAAATCTAATATTTAAGATATTTTTGGGTACTCAAGAAAGTTAAGTTACCAAGCATATTTCAGGTTGGTTAATTTTAGTATTAGTTATTGTAAAGAGTGATTAAATAAAGTACAAACATATGAATGTCATATTTTTACATAGAAAAGTCAATCTGGAAAAATCAGAATCACACTCATTATATGAATATAAATGATTATAATGACAAAGTAAAGGAATGCACTTGTCCTTGATTTGAACTTGTAGGTTAAGGCTCACAACCTTAGGGCAAGGTACAAAGGACTTGTAAGATTGAGACACACAATCCAAGAGTAAGATACAAGATTGTACAAGCTACCAAAATAACTCACTATCTTCTATGAGGCATAGGGAATTGATGATTTCAAATAATATAGAATCATCATGTTAAACACTTGTTGCCACAAACCCCATCAATCTGATACTCACACGTCTGCTTTTTCACATTCACTTCACATTACATTCACATTCGATCCACACACAATACATACACAACTCAAACATCCACATGTTTGTATATATCAACTTGATCACCAAAACCTCAACTATGTTGGCCACTATGAAGATAAAAAATATGTAGACAAAGTCAGTGACCATGAACACTTGCACCCGATATGGTCCACTCTAGGAGATAAGGGGGCCAAAATACATCATAAAATTCCTCCCTCTATAGAATTAATCAAAGTTCACATGACACAATATCAAATGTATTATATAGAAAATGCATTAAAACATGTTAAATAGTCAAACCAAAACCACTCTCCAATGCTCATAGTTTAATGCAGATATAAACATGACATGGTAAGATACATAAAAACCTCTTAACTCATCCTCCAATACATATCTAGACTGAAATATCACTATTCAAACAAAATAATCCACTGACTCAACCAAAGCCAAACTCGGACAACGTTGTCAAACACATAAAAACATATCTTCATTTACGGAGAAAAAAAACATAATAATTTTGAATTGGAACAATGCACAAGCCTTCCAAACATGTCCACCAAGATACACATCCAAAAACTTCAATCTGGAGCAATGTAGAGCATTCCCTGAGCCAATCTGACCAAACTTGACAACCATACAAACTATCAACAAACAACCAAACACAACTTCAACCTCTTAACTATTGGGGCTTAACAACATGATAGTACAACATTCACAAAACATACACATTAACTCCAGAATAATAAGATTTAACTTCTTATGTGGAGGTATGTAGAACATTCTACCATAGGGAGTTCAAATACTCTTTCATATATATTTAAGTTTCTCATACTATCACCTTCTCAAAATTCAACCCCAATGAGAAACACAATGAAACTCTTCCTCTTACTCATCAACATCAATAAGTTTGACATGAATGACAACACAAAGTAAGCTACCAACAATCTCCCCCTTTGTCATTAATGAAAACACTTGTGTGGCTCTCTTATGAACTTGTCCTCTATCTAATTGTGTTGTATTCCAAACTATATCTTGTTGTATTTCTCGGGTAAGTATACCGAGATAGTGTGCAAAAAAGGGGGTATAAGTGGCCACCTTTTTTCTGAAATATGGTAAACCTGAACTTCAAAGAGAAATTTGAGGGTCATGCACTCAAAATTAGAAGTTGTGCAAAAAACAAGAATTGTAGTACTCTAAATCTAGTTTCTAAACTACTAAAGTTTTTTTAAAATGGGTAAGACTAAAAGGGTCAAACCCATTGCGCATGAAAATTTGTTTCTAATTTTTCATTAAAACATAACATAGTGTCTTCTATGCGCTTCACAAAAGATGTAGTTAGATTTAGTATTTTGCAAAACCCTTTGGTAGAATGATAGGTAAGAGTGAGAGCTAGAAGTTGTGTATTTTTTTAATTTTCCGTTGAGTCTTTTTTTATGATTTTTTAAAGTGGTCGCATCTTGAAAATCATGTGTTTGTTCATGTGCTGGGCATAACTTACATTAAAATAATAAAAAATACAAACTTTAAAAAAAAAAGTGTATAGAATCAAGTGTAAAATAATAATATGTAATTTATTTTGAATTTGGTCAAGTATATCAAAAGTTATTAATAAAATGGTAGACATGTGTCTCTAAGAACTATGAAGACAATGGTAAAGAAAATTAAAGTTTACTATGCTGATGTTGTCCACAAATAGAAATATTTATATGGTTAGAAAACTGAGAAGATGTGTGAGATTATGGTGATAATTTTACAAATGCCCACTTGATGATGTGCAAACCTGATGATGAGGAAGTTGAGAAATCAACATGGAAGAATAAAAGATGTGTAAAGAGAGAGAAATGGAGGGAAAAAAGGCTCCCAAGCCTTAGGTTTTTTGTCCAAACCTCTTACTTGACCATAACGCGATCAGGTTCCTAACTATTAAAAAACTCGATCAAGTTCTGTAAGAGAAAAAGCAACATTCCTAGTTCTTCATTACCCATACGGGTTATGTACAACTAAAAGCATATGTTTTTAGTTCTACAAAACCATACGTGTTTTGAAGAAATTATATATATATATATATATATATATATATATATATATATATATATATATATATATATATATATATATATATATATATATATGCATCTCTCTCTCTCTCTCTCTCCAATAAGGAAAAATATAAATTTTATTTAGGATAGCTTAAGGTGAAGAAATATTTTTAGATAAGAAAAATGCATACGGGTTCTATAAAACTATGGACATGGTGCAGCAGAACAAAAGAACATAAAGTTCTTCATAACCTATATGTGTTATGCAGAAATAAAAAAGTACTTTTAGTTCTTCAAAACATGTACATGTTATGAATAACTAATAAATTACTTTTAGTTCTTCAAAACACATACATTTTATGAAGAACTAAAAGTATTTTTTAATTGAAGAAATTAGGCTCAGTTTTCCCAAGCTGGGTGATTTCAAATTTTGAATTACGCTATAAGGTTATGTAATTTTTGTATTTTTTAATCAAAGGAAACTTTTTTGACCAAAAACTTGGTGCACTTACCCTCTCTACCAATTATATCACTCCTTTGACTTAAAAAAGGACACAACATTGAGAAGCTTCTAACCACTTCTCAATTAGATTTCCCCCTTTTGGGAACATCTCTAATAATTGAAAACATCCCCCTATCAGTGATATCTCATCTCTGCAACATATTTCTTGCAACATGAACACCACCACCTTCACTTCCCCCAAGAGAAGAAAACACATCAATTTAGGAGAAAAAATATAGGCATTAAGTCTCCCTCTTGAAAGATGCACTACACTTATGCATCTAGTTTGAAGGAGGGGAAATAATCACTAACTTTTTCTAGAGATACTCAAAAGTATCCTTTGACAACTTTCCTTGGTAAAAATATCTACAATTTGATTCTTTTTGGGTACATATTAGAATTTCACTTCCTTTTCTAGAACCTTCTCTATTAAAAAGTAATACTAGTTATAAATGCATTTAGTCCCTAAATGTATCATTGGATTCTTTGAAATGTTAATAACACTTGTGTTATAACATATAATTGGAATTGTTTTATCATATATCCCCTTGACATCTTTGAGAGTCTACTTTGTCCACATTACTTGAGTAGAACAAGATGTCATTGCAATGTATTCTACTTCTGTTGTAGACAATGATACTTTATCTTGCTTCTTTCTCAACTAAGACCAATCTCCATCCCCAAAAAATGCATCACTATTTGTACTTCTATCAACAACACATCTAGCCTAATCAACATCTATAAAATCTTTCAAAGTGAAGTCACTATCCCTCTTATACCTCAATCCAAAATCTAAAGTTCCTTTCAAATATTTGAATATCCTTTTCATTGCCTTATCTTGAGATTACTTATGATTAGCCCTTGATATCTTGCAACCAAAAACATTATATGAATAATATCTAGTCTTGAAGTAGTTAAATACAACAGTAAGTTTATCGTAGATCTATAAAGATTCTGATCAAATTGTATAGATTCATCATCCTTTCTCAAATGATAATTAGTAGCCATAGGGGTTTCAACTGAATTACGATTCTCGATTAGAAACTTTTTGAATATCTACTTAATATAATTTCCTTGAGAAATTAAAATACCATCCTTCATCTAAGTAACTTGAAGACCAAGAAAGAAAGAAAACTCACCAATCATGGACATCTCAAATTCCTTCTTTATTTCTTCATAAAACCTCTTGCATGCATCATCATCTCTACCAAATATAATGCCATCAACATATATTCAACTACTATCGACAATTTATTACACAGGGTAGGGATGGAGGATCCAATGATGGATGGTTCAAGCCTAGACTGCCAATTATAACAACAACAAGCATAGTGGAATAAAACAATATAATGTTTCAAAACTAAATTTTCATTAACATGCCCAGCTGTAAGGCCTTCCAAGTTATGGCCAATTACAAAATAATAACAATGCATTTGCAAGATCTTGCAAGATCCAAGTAACCACCAACTAGTTCAGATTGCAATAGGCAGCCTCTGATAGGAACAACGAAGACATGATCTAAACTTGTGCTCGCAAGCCACCAAGCAACCTCTTGTCTCCTAAGCCCTCAAGCAACTAGTTCTGCTATTACTCCCAGATTTGAAAATCTTCTTCTACTCTACTCTTCCATCATATCAATACAACATCTACATATTTCCTCTTATCGATCTTGATCTACATCAACTCAAGCTCACAATATATAGCCAGCTAAGCCACAAGTCGTCCAGTCAGACTTTTAATTACAATATAGGTCCAACCTAAGGAGAGATACCAAAACTAAATAAAGAATGGTCAAAACTTAATGCGAGGTTACATTTAGGTCTAAACATGATCCATTAACATGTCTTTAACTTAGCAAGATCCAATTCCATCATACGAAACTGCATAAGATGAAAAACTTCACGTTTCACGTGTAAATAGGCTAAAAATTGATACCCGAGAAAAATGGTCATAACTATCAGCTCATAATGAATTAGGAATTTTGGTCTTAGGAGAAGATATTAATTTAGGTCCTCTTAAAGTCCCTAAGAGTGAAAAGGTTGACTCATTAAGGATCAACGGCTACACACTGCACAATCAGCACCTAGAAAGTAGGAAAATATGGCTCTAACAGCAAGGAAAACAACTCTAACTTTGAAACAGTCCATCCAAGATCTCCCAAACCATGCCACCTCAAGAGATGCATTCTTAGACATAGCCTCCACAAACATCAAGGAACAACCTCCTTTTAGCACAAATTCCAAAGATCTCCACAGATCATTGCAACACAAAAACTCAGAAAGTTGTCCAAGACAAAGTATTGTATCCCTCTGACAGGGAATTCCTCCAAGACTAAGAAAGATCTCTGAGAACCCAAAATGCTCCTGCATCAGACTACTGAGCTAAATAGAAATTATTTCCCATACTTTAATCTCAATATAATTATCTATAATCAACTTCGTCTTCACCAAAGGCTTCCAATCCATCAAGGACAAGAGAACAAATTGGAAAATCAACCATCTATGCTTCATCCATTCAAACATCAGGATCATATGAATATCAACAATCTAATCAACATACCATTGATCACCACAACCTATCTTAGCAACAAGCATATCCAACTCCCCAACAAGTAGATCCAAAGTCAGATCCACATCAATATGAAATCCCTCATCATCAGCATCTCATCTCTGTAACTCATCACAAGACTCATTAATTTCAACCAACAATTCAAGTCCACAAACAAAAAATAAGATCTGCACCATAACACCAAACAAAAGCAAGTTTACAAGACCACCATCAAAAAGGTGTTCAGCAACAAGTAACTCTTCACCAACAATAATCTGATCAAGCCCAACCAGATGCTCTGCAATTCTCATGCCAAATCCATCCATCTGCTCATGAAAACCAACACATACCTTATCATCTTCAACAAAGTCATCCTTCACCTCTTCCTTAACATCAAAGTGTCTTCTTCTCCAAATAATCCTCTTAATCAGCTAGACAACTTCCTTCCAACAAGACTTCATCATCTCTTCAATCCTCAGATTGAATTTAGACCAAAACTGACCCAACTTATCCATCAAGTTCCTTTCAAAGTGCAACTACCTATGCTCAGTGATCTGATTGCAAGATTCCAATTGCCTCCACACACTCAGTGATCTACTGTCCATCTTCACAACCTACCTTAATTCAACAATCTGTTCACTCAAGTAAATCTTCATCTCTCACATCAAGTATGCTCTCCTCGAAGGCATCTTCAATCCAAGGTCCTGGTGCAAACTTCCTCACCTTCGATGATCTGTCGACACACTCAGGATCTTCAAGCTCTGATACCACTTGACATAGGGTAGAGATGGCGGATCCAATGAAGGATAGTCCAACCTTGCAGCCAATTATCAACACAATGGAATTACACAATAAGAATATGTTTTCAACTGAATTTTCATTAACATGCCCGACTATAAGGCCTTCCAAGTTATGGCTAGTTACAAAATAATAACAATGTATCTACAAGATCTTACAAGATCTAAGTAACCACCAACTAGTTTAGATTTGCAACAGGAAGCCTCTAATAGGAACAACCAAGATAGGATCTAAACTTGTGCTTGCAAGCCACCAAGCAACCTCTTGTCTCCTAAGCCCTCAAGCCACTAATTTTGCTATTAGTCCCAGATTTTCAAATCTACTTCTAGTCTACTCTGATTCCAATCCAATCCATCAAGGACAAGAGAAAAATAAGCATCTTGATGTAGGGTAGGGATGGAGGATCCAATGATGGATGGTCCAAGCCTACACTGCCAATTATAACAACAACAAGCACAATGAAATAAAACAATATAATTTTTCAAAACATAATTTCATTCAACATGCCCGACTTTGGGGCCTTCCGGGTTTCGGCCTTATACAATGAAATTACAAAGTATTAGCAAGATCTCACAGGATCCAAGTAACCCCAACTAGTTCAAATCTGCAATAGGCAACCTCTGATAGGAACAACCAAGATAGGATCTAAACTTGTGCTCGCAAGCCACAAGCAACCTCTTGTTTTCCTAAGCCCTCAAGCCACTAGTTCTGCTATTACTCCCAGATTTGCAAATTTGCTTCTACTCTACTCTTCCATCATATCACTACTACATCTACATTTTTCCTCTGATTGATCTTGATCTACATCAACCCAAGCTCACAATATATAGCCAGTTAAGCCACAAGTCCACCAGTCAGGATTTTAATTACAATATAGGTCCAACCTAAGGAGAGATACCAAAACTAAATAAAGAATGATCAAAACATAATGTGAGGTTAAATTTAGGTCCACACATGATCCAAGAACATGTCCCTAACTTAGCAAGATCCAATTCCATTATACGGAACCGCGTAAGATGAAAAACTCCACATTTCATGTGTAAATAGGCTGAAAATTGATACCCGAGAAAAATGGTCATAACTTTCAGCTCATAATGAATTAGGACTTGCGGTCTTAGAAGAAGATATTACTTTAGGTACTCTTAAAGTCTCTAAGAGAACAAAGGTTGATTCATTAAGGATCAATGGCTACACATCATGCAATCAACACCCAGAAAGTAGGAAAATATGGCTCCGATGACAAGGAAAACAACTCTAACTTTGAAACAGTCCATCCAAGATCTCCCAAACCATGCCACCTCAAGAGATGCATTCTTAGACATAGCCTCCACAAACATCAAGGAACAACCACATTTCAATGCACATGCCAAAGATCTCCACAGATCATCACAACATAGAAACTTAGAAAGCTGCCCAATACAAAGTAATGTATCCCTCTGACAAGGAATTCCTCCAAGACTAAGAAAGATCTCCAGGCACCCAAAATGCTCCTGCATCAATTTATCACCTTCAATTTTGAAATAGAGATTACTATCTATAATACCTTTCTTGAATTTATGTCTCAACAAATACTTGTCCAACCTACCTTACCAAGCTATAGGAGCTTTCTTCATTCCATAAACTATTTTATTGATTCTACAAACCATATCCAAATCATATAACAATTGAAAATTATTTGGTTATTCAATGTGGACTTCTTATAGTTCTCCATTAAAAAATGCAAACTTAACATCTAGCTAATATACCTTGAAATTCTCGTATGTAACAATATCAAGGAATTTCCTTATTTCTTCCATTGTAGAAACCAAATAAAATCTCTCCTCAAAGTCTATACATTCAAATTTTGTATAGCCTTTACATACCAGTCTTTCTTTGTTTCTTGTGACTTCTCCATATTCATTTATCTTTTTCTAGAACACCCACTTTATTCCAATCACTTTCTTGTATGTCAATCTAGGTACCAATTCCAATGTTTGTTTCATTTATATTTGATCTAGCTCTTCATTCATTTCTTTCATCTATACATCATCTTTTCTTGCTTGCTTTTACAAATGTCTTTGGTTTTACCTCAACTAAGAAATTGCATTTTTCTTGCCCGCTTTCCTTAACAAGGCTTCCCCTTGTTTGAACACCTTCGTCTCAATATCTTATGATTTTATTCTCTAAATGATGTCTCTACACATAATTTGTAGGTGTATAGGGTGTTTGTTTAGTTTTTTTTCCTCTTTGTTTGACACTTCTTTGTCTTTTGAAGCAATCTTCTCTTTTGTAAGTGTAACAATAACGTCTTCAAACACAATCTCAGCCTCAAATGCAACCTAATCACATTCCTCACTTAGTTAGACATTTGTGCTCTCCAAAATTTTATTTAAACTCATGTTATAGAACCATTACACCTTTCTCTTTGTGAAATATCCCAGAAATATTCCTTCATTTGAACTTGCATTAAATTTTCCTAGATTTTCCTCATCTCTTCTTATATAGCATTTTCTTCTAAAGATTCTAAAATACTTCATAGTAGGTGATTTTTCAAACCAAATCGCATAAGGTGTCTTATTTTGATTCAATCTTACCTATAATCTATTAAGAAAATAAATAGCAATATGCACATCTCACCAACATACTTTAGGAAAGTTAGCATCAAACAACTTGGCCATGTCAACATCTATCCTATTTTTTCTTAAAACAACAATATTTTTCTATGGTGTCCTAGGAGTAGATAATTCTATTCTAATTCTATGATCTTCACAAAATATATCAAACTTTCTTGATGTAAACTCACCACCTCTATCAAACCATAGACACTTGATCTTAGCATCTACTTGATTCCCAACCAAATTATTGAATATGTTTAATATATCTAAAGCTTCATATTTTTATCTTAAGGAATTAACTCATGTCATTCTAGAATAATCATCAATGAGTAACATAAAATACCTTTCACCATGTAGTCCTCTTGTCCTTGTATGTATGCATAGGTATGTATGGATTGGTTCTAATGGTCTCGAGGTAGAATACTTCTTATTCTTGAAATTGTTCCTTGTCTTATTTCCCAATTGACACTATCTACACAAAGAGTTAGATAGTTTGATAATCCTTGGAAGATGTCTCACAACTTTAGAAGAACTAATATTCACCATATTGTAAAAGTTAACATGTCCTATTCTTTTGTGTCATAAACAACATTCACTTCTCTTTGCCAATAAAAAAATTCTTCCTTAGTTTTCTTTTATGTAGTATAAATTTCCATCTATCCCTATGCATTACACAACTAGCCTTCAAGAACCCTTTCTGATCTCACATTTGGATCCATGAAATGATCTTGTAACCTTTACTATACATTTGACTCACACTCAATAGATTTTTTCTCAAGCCTATAATATAATAACAATCATTGGTCTTGTGTTTACCATGAATGGATACGACTCTCTTGCCACAAATAAGAGGAACCCCTTCACCAAAACACTTAGTTAATCCACCATCATACTTTTCAATTTCAAGGAAATTTATTTTATTACTTCTCATATGGTTTGAACATCTAGAATTAATTACCCAAGTTTTAGGTTCTTCTCTTTCCTGTAGGGTAGTCCTCACAACCTATGAACTTTCACTATTTTTGTAGCATTTTGAATTCTGAACTCGCCACTATCATTCTCCTTAATAGCCAAAAATAGTACTTCATCATTCAAGAATTATTTCTATTATCTTCTAATGAATGGTTCTCTATTGAACATAGAATCTTATTACCCTTATCTCTATTATTTATCCTTCTCCTTCTTTCATTTATTCTATAATTATCCTTTCTATTATCATCATCAAGCTTCTTATAGTTATCTTCCTTAAAAGGGCATCTATCAACATAATGACCTATCCTTCCATAATTAAAACATTTGAAAGGAAAATTACCACTATACTTTATAGATTATTTCCTTAGTATAATTTGATCAATCAAGCTTTGGTACTTTGTGACCACTATCATTTTCCATTCTGGATCTTCCTCAAGCGGTTACTCTTCTTCAAGATGAACACATATCTAATACCAGTTATTGAGCACACTACAAGTCTGAGGTGGGGGGGGGGAGGCATAAATCAGTCTTGAACACAACATAAACTATTTCTACAATAACTTATCAATTATCTTTATCTAACTAACCATCAATAAAAGATATTGCAATGAACACACAAACACATGAACACTATTTTTTTTATGTGGAAAACCAAATGTGAGAAAAATGAAGGTGAGATTCACACTAACTATATGAATATAAATAATTACAATGCCAAATTCAAGGAAGCAACTTGCTCTAGATTTGGACATGTAGGTTAGGATGCACAACCTTAGGGAAAGATACAAAGGACTTGCAAGATTGAGACACAAAATCCTAGGACAAGATACAAAACTATACAAGATGCCAAAAGAACTCATTATCTTCAAGCTAACACATGGAATTGACGAATTCAAATAATGGAGGATCTTTTGATCATGTCAAACACTCGTAGCCACAAAACTCTAGTCATATATGATATTTTTACATCTTCTCTGTTAGATTTTCATCACATTAACTTCACAATCAATCCACATGAAATTCATACTCAACTCAAATATATGTATGTCTAAATATAACAACTTGATCACCGAAACCTCAATTATGTTGGCCATGGAAAAAAATCAACAATATTTACACAAAGTTAGCCACCATGAATACTTTCACTTGATGTGACCCACCCCTAGAGATAATGTGGACCAAAATACATTGTAACACACTTCACTTAGTATAATTATTCCAAGTGCATGCAACACAACATCCTTCATTAACAATGCCAAATATAATGTGTAGAAAATAATTAAAACATGTCAACCAATGAGCATAAGAAAACCCTCCAATACTCATAGTTTAATGCAAATATAAACATGACATGATAATATCTATTACAACTTATTATTTCATCCTCTAGTGTATATTTGGACCAAAATATCACCATCTAATCAAATTAATCCACTGATTCAACCAAAGTAAAACACATACAATGATGCTAAACATAGAATAAAATATCTTCATTTTTGGATATAACATTGTAGAAACCTTTTGACCATGTCCACCAAGTTGCACACCTATACATTTTAATGTGGAGCATTCTTTAAGCCAATATGATCAAGCTTGATATCCAACCTAATTGTCAACAAACAACCAAACATAAGTTAATCTTCTAAAAATTTTAAGACCTAAAAACATGATAGTGCAACATTCTTAGACCATACACACTAATTCCAAAACCAAAAGCCACCAACTTATTATGTGGAGGAATGTAGAACATTCTCCCATAAGGACTTCAAAAATTATTTCCTACATATTTCAACTTCCCATACTGTCACCTTTTGGAAACTTAACATGTCTATATATCACCACCAAATATCAGAGGAACTTTTGAACTCTCAATATCAAACCTCTATCAAATTTTACACATCAGGAAGCAAACCAATTCACTAGTTTGACATCAATGCAAACAACTAGTTTACATCAATGATAACATTGAACACGTATTGCTAATATACTTCTTTCTTCGAGAATTGGTGGACATAGTATGTTAAAGGCTTGTTCATGTTGATTCATAATATTCATGTTCCTATTGGAGCACAATGATTCCTTCTTGGAAAATTGATATAGATTGACTTGAGGTAGTGTGTAGCAGTCTACAAGTCCTTTGCATCTTTCCCTAAGGTTGTGTGCCTTAGCCTACAAGACAAATCAAGAGTAGTGAGCTATCTTGGCCATGTGCTTAAAATAATATTATAATTAATTCTTTATATAGCATGAGTTGAATCCCACCATGGTTTTTACCTTCTTGAGTTTTACATGTAAATATGGTGTTCTCATGTGTATGGTGTTAATTACTTTATATTTTTTTGCTGCAAATTTGGTTAAGGATGATTAATGTGGAATTGTGATTGAAAATTTTTTAAGTATATGTTTAATTCTAATTCACCCCCCTCATAGTATTGTGATATGTTCAACAACCGGTATTAGAGTGAGGTTTCTCTAGGATAAGCTTAACTGCTTAAGGAATGTCTAGGATGATGTAAGAAGGAGGTTACAAGCTAACTAATCTTAGTGACACAAATTATGCCTTGTAGAAAATGATGATGGAATCATATTTGAACTTCTACTATACAAAATATGTGACTCTATTGTGAAACGATATACTACTCCTACTAAACTAGGTGAGATCAAACTACCTAAAAATAATGGTGAGGAAAAGAATACAATCATAAGAGGTTTGGGAGATTAAAAACTTTTGAAGGTCATGCATTGAAAATCTTCTAATTTTTTTTGGAAAAGCATAGTGCTATCGATGAAGGAGATGTGAAAATCAAGAAAGACAAGATGTAAAACCTTAAGTAAAAGTTTGAGAATATAGAGATTTTAGAAGAATAAAACATTGATGGTTACTTGCATTCGGTAATAGAGGCAATGAATGGAATCACATGTATTGGTGCAACTATGGAGTAGTTGTGAGAAATATTTCTTAGAACACTTCCAATATCCTATAGACATACGACATATGCTATTAAGGAGAGTCATGACATAGATAAGTATACATTGGATCAACTCTATGGAGTGATATTCTCTACTTTTGAGATGTGGAAATTTGAATATGACAGTGTCAAAAAGTAACCACATTTAAAGTTAGTAACAAGGTAAAATATGAGCCTAAGACAAGAAATTATCTTGATGATGTAGAAGAAAAAATTGTGAGAATATTGAGAAAAGGCACAAAAAAATACAAAGGTAAGTTATCTTTTAAATGTTTCAGTTATGGATGAATTGGTCATTATGCATCAAGATGAACTTTTAGAGAAGATAAATATAGAAGGTCAAATGATGAAAACAAAATAAAAGATAACTATAGAAGAGATGAAGTATCTTGGAAGGTTTGACTTGATATCTAATAAAGGGGTCTTTATTGGATATTCAACAAGAAGAAAAGCATATAGGTGTTACAAAAAGAGACACAAAAGGATTGTTGAAAGAAAATGTTTCATAGTGAATGAATAATAGAATCAAGTTTCTTTAGAAATCAAAGTTTGTGAAATAGAATATGCTCTTTGCACTACAAAAGAGAAATAAGATGAAAACAAGGAAGAAATAGATGCAGAATAAAAGGAACAAAAAAAGAACATAGGACACTAGAAAATTATGTTTAGAAAAATCATTTGGAAGAACATACAAATGGAGATAAAAATGAAGGTGTTTAGACCCAGAGAATACTTTCCTTGAGGTAAGTCGACAGGGAAACATTTGTCTTTTATCTTCAATGGAAACAAATAACTTTACAAAATTTATAAAAAATGATGGCTAGCTGAAAGCAATGGAAGAAGAACTCAATCAAATGGAAAAGAATCATGCATGGGAATTAGCTCCTAGACCAATAGAAAAGAATTTTATAGGAACAAGATGGGTGTTCTATTTAATTTGAATGAAGATGGATAAGTTACAAGTAAAAAAACTACATTGGTTTGTAAAGTCTTCTTACAAGTTGAATGTATAGATTTTGAGGAGACTTGATCTCTAATGGCTAAAATGGAAATAATTAGGATGTTTCCTGCATTTTCTTCTTATAAGAACTTTAAGGTGTATCAAATGGATGTCAAGTCAGTCTTTTTGAATGGAGATATTGAAGAAGAAGTTTACATTGAAAAAACTTATGATTTTCAGTTGGTGGAAAATATAGACATGGTATGGATACTTAAAAAGGATCAATATGGAGTTGAGAAATCTCCTAGAGCTTGGTATGAAAGATTGGACAAATCTATAGTACAAAAAAAAATGCAATAATGGGAATATAGTAATCTTTATTTTAAAAAGGAAAGAAACTCTTGATAATTGTAGTGTATGTTGATGATATTATTTTTGGTGGAGATGATGATTTATGTAAGAGGTTTACAAAAGAGATGCAAAAAGAGTTTGAGATGTCATTGATTGGCGAGTTGTAATTCTTTCTTGGTCTTCAAGTAACTCAATTAGATGATGGTATTTTTATTCCTCGGGCTAAGTGTATCCAAGAGACATTGGAGAGATTTGATATGGAAAACTCTAAACTAATAAGTGCTCCTATTGTTATCGGTTGTCATATAAGAAAGGATGAGGAATCGCCAAAAGTGTATTAGACTGTTTATAGGTCTATTATTTGAGAGTTTTTATATTTAACTAATTCAAGATATGATATTATATATGTAGCATGTTTGGTTTTCAAGAAATCAAACTAATCCCTATAAATCTCATGACAAGGTAGTAGCAGGGATACTCAGATATTTGAAAGGAACTTCATATTTTTGTATGTGGTTGAAGAACTTAGATGATGATTTATCTCTAAATCATTACATTGATTTTGATTGGATTGGCTACATGAATGATAAAATAAGTACTAGTGGTGTAGTATTTTTTGTGGGAGATAGATTGGTCTCTTAGATAACTAGAAAACAACATTCAATATATTTATCAACAAAAAAGGATGAGTACATTGTGGAAACATCTTGTTGCACTCAAGTGACGTAGATAAAGTGAACTCTAAGAGATATCAAAGTTATGTATGATGCACCTATTCCTATTATGCATGATAATAAAGTGAAATTAAAATTTAAATGAACCTAGTAATGCATTCAATAACCAAACACAGTTTTATTTGGCATCACTTTATAAGAGAGAATGTTGCAGAAGAAGAGGCCAATTAGAGTATGTGCCTATAAAGGAGCAAATTGTGAACATTTCTACTAAGGAACTATCAAAGGATTCTTTTGAGTATATTAGGTAGAAGTTAAGGGTTATTTACCTTCCTAATTAGATGCATAAAATGTGCATCTTTCTAGAGGGATAAATTCAAGAATTATCCTTTGTATCTTGGATGATCTTAGAGGGAGAAAGTACTATTTGTAGGTGTTTAAAAGGGGGAGGAGATATTTAGAAGATTGAATTGCACCCTTTATCCTTGATGTCAAATGAAGAGAGAACTAGAGAGAGACTAGAGGAGATAGCTCTATTGTAAATAGGGAGAGAAAAACAAGAGAGAAATGATATTCATTTGTTTAGCTAAGGGGGAGTTTTACACTGATGGTGATTATCATATTTATGGTGTTTCCATAAATAAAAAAGGGGGATTGATTGTTCAAAATATTTTTTGGTGTTGTGATTGATATTAACTTGATGTAAGGAGATTGATGGAAATGTGCATTCAGATGTTCTTATGTTTTTTGGCGTTTCTTTTGAGTTAGCATTTGTTGTTTCTGGAATGCTATAGTATCATAAGATGGAATATGTAGAAAATAGTATTTGAATTATGTATGGGAGAATGCTCCACATTCCTCCACATTTTACGATGTGATCTTGTGATTTTGGATATAATATTTAAGTTTTGTGGATGTTTCACTACTATATTTTCTAGTCCTTAATATCAAAGATGAGGTGCTTGATAATTGAAGTTTGTTAACAATCTCATGGTCAATTAGGACTACTCTAGAGAATCCTCTACATTGATCCAAATTGATGTTTCTAGTTTTGTGGTTTTGAGGACATGCTTAGAATTCTTGTGCAACATCTCAATTTAGTTTTCAGTTGGTGGTTTTCTTTGCAAGAAGAGTTATGAAGATCTATTTCTTAACAACATGGCTATTTGTTTCTCTTTGGCTGACATAGTTTAGTTTCTTATTGGGATCATATTTTTTTGGTCGAGACTTGGTTTTTTATGTTGAGGCAAGATGCAAATTTGGGTCTTACCATGCTATGTGAAGATTTCTATTTAATTATTTTAGTTAAATTATGTTTTTGGGATAATTGTTTATGTGCCACATACTTTAGCTACACATTAAGTTTTCTACCAAATTTGGAGGTTGTGTTGTTGCAAGTGAATCATAGGGAGTAACTTAGAAAGATGTGTTGTGATGTTTCTAGGTCTTTTTTATCTCTTGAAGTGTACTGTAATCACTGTAATTGAGATTGGTGGCCAACTTGATTAGAATGATGTTCATTCTATTTTGTCTGACCTAATTCAGGGTTTTGATGAATAATTTGACATATATTGATGACCATTTTAGTGTGTTTATGTGAGTGGAATATGTGTGGAATGAGTTGCACAAATATGTGGTGAACAAAAATGTGAAGATTAGTTTAGATTATGCACCTTTGTGATCATGTCATTCAATTTATGAGTGATGAGACAACATATGTGTATATAGTGATTGTCATGGAGTTGGTCACTTGAGATAGTGATTCAAGGATGACTTATTTCTTGGAGAATTATTAAAGGTAGTATGTTGAAGGATTTTTCATGTTGATTCATAATATTTGTGTTCCTACTAGAAGATAGTGAATCTTCTTGGCACATTTGTATCTTTCCTTGAGACATCGTGTCTTAGTCTCAAGTCATTTTTATCTTTCCCCAAGGATGAATACCTTAGCCTACAAGTCAAATCTGAAATAGTGAGCCACCTTGGCCATGAACCTAAAAAAATATTGTAATCAAATCTTCATATAGTGTGAGTTGAATTTTTGATGCAAGGGAGGATGGGGAGAGGGCTGAAGGCACACCCTAACTAGATCCACCTTGCAGATATCACATGTGGAAGCAACAAACACACACAAGTGAGAGAGAGAATGCAGATCAGATTCTTATTATTTCATCAAATAGATTCATACATGTCGAGCTGTAAGGCCTTCCCAATTTAGGCTAGATATTACAATTCAAGTACAAAAGTCCTCCAACATGCAAGGATCTAGAACTATCTTCAATCTTCTAACTTCTATCTTCTATCTACTGACTCCTAATTGATCTCCCAAAACTAAAAACAAATATTACAATATATACAAGAGGCTACCGAATGAGTCAGCCTTCAGATCCACCATCAACAAAAAGAATGACCAGATCTAGGTCTACACGCTTCTCAATGATAGATACCAACATTAAATATGCAACCATAATTAATTGCACAAGTCAGCCTCAACAGGAAACTAAAACAAACACCTCGGTAAGCAAGGATAACCAAACACCAGACAAGCATCACTGAGCACTAGGGAATTAACCAAGCACCAGAGAGATAACTGACCAACCCGGTTAATAAAGGAAATTGAGCAAATATCGAGCCAACTCGGTCAAAGCAAGAACTAAGCAACACAGGAAAACACAAACATGTTTTTGGTGATACAGGATTGCCAAGGACCTGAGATGCTCCTGCATTAGAAACTTATTTGAAATGATTCTCTAAATCATTAAGTAGGTACAATCTGAGTTGAATCCAACTCAATTGTAAAATCCATGAATTGTCTTCAATCGATCCGTTCTTCCACTTTACTAGATATTCTATATATTGTTTTCCTCTTTTACTTCTGCCAACTCTTTGTTCCAAAATCTACTCAACTTCTATCTATTTCTTAGGCTAATCATTTGGTACTTTCATTTCTTCATCTAACTCATGGTACTCATACAAATCAGCAATATTGAATATAGGTGATATATCCATGTCATCAGGTAACTCAATCTCATAAGCATTTCCACTATCAAATTTTTCAAAATCTTGCAAGCACCAACCTTCATTTTTAACTTCCCATATGTTCCAATAGGAAATCTGCCTTTCTTCAAATGAACCATTACTTCATCACTGACTGCAAAAGTATTATGCCTTCTAGATCTATCAGCTCTATCTTTGTATTTCTGATTACTTTTTTCCAACTTATGTTTCACATCTTCATGCAATGTCTTCATGTACTCAGCAAATTTTACTCCTTTGGCACTTCTCTTTCCTTCATCAACAATATCCCTCAAATTTGATATACCTCTCAATTGTATGCCATTTACAATCTCAAAAGGTATTTTTCCAGTACTCCTATTCACTGAATTAATGTATGCAAACTCTACTTGTGCTAACAAAGAATCCCAATTACTCGGTGTGTCTCCAACTAAACATCTCAAAAGATTACCCAAGCTTCTATTCACAACTTCTGTCTATCCATCAGTCTGTGGGTGAGACGTAGAGCTATATTTCAACTCGGTGCAAAACTTTCTCCAAAGTGTCTTCTAAAAGTATCCAACAAATTTACTATCTTGGTCAGAGATGATACTCCTCGATAATCCATGCAATCTGACAATTTCCTTAACAAAAAGATTTGCTATATGTATTGCATCTAATGTCTTTCTACAAGGTATAAAATCTTCCATTTTAGAAAATCTACCCACAACAACAAATATAGAATCATTACCTCTTACTGTCTTTGGTAAGCCAAGAACAAAGTCCATACTGACATCAATCCAAGGTTTCTTAGGAATAGAAATTGGTGTATACAATCTAGTATTTTGACTTACTCCTTTTGTAACTTGACAAATTCCACAACTTTTCAAAAATTTATGAACATCCATATACAACTACGGCCAAAAGTATTTCTCCTTAAGCAAATTCAATGTCTTGTCAACACCAAAGTGTCCAGCCAAACCACTACTATGTTTCTCCTTTATCAAATTAGTTCTCATTGATCCTCTTGGTATACACAACTGAATACCTTTAAACAACATACCTCCTTGAATGAAATATTCTTCCCATTTAGTACTCAGTTGATCTTGAATAGGTGCTCTTCACTTTCTCCACAGCTCAGAAAAATCAGGATCAAATTCATAAGAATCTCTCAAGTCATCAAAACCAAGAACTTCAATTTTCATCTCGATCATCAAAAATATTCTTCCACTCAGTGCATCTACAACTTGGTTAGTGACTCCACTCTTATGCTTTATTACAAATGTATAACTCTACAAATATTCAACCCATTTCATATGTCTCTGATTCAACTTATTTTGACTATCCAAATAATGTAAATCTTTATGATCATTATACAACACAAATTCACTCAGTATCAAATAATGTCTCCATTTATTCAGGGCTTGAACAATAGCATAGAATTATTGATCATACAGAAAATATTTCCGTTTTGTATCATTCAACTTTTCACTAAAGACAACAATAGGTTTACCTTCTTGACTCAACACAACTCCTATTGCAATACCACTTGCATCACATTCCACTTGAAATACCTTATTGAAATCAGGCAATGCTAACATAGGCAATTCAACAACCTTCTGCTTCAGAGTCTCAAAACTTTTCTCAGCTCCATGCATCCACTTGAATTCTCTTTTATCTCCTTTGATAGTCTCAGTCATAGGATTACAAATTGAACTAAAATTCCTAATGAAATTTTGGTAAAAACTTGCCAAACCATGAAATGATCTTACCTCACTAGCATTCTCAGGTGTAGGCCAATTCAAAATAGCTTCAACCTTTTCAAGATCCATCTCTCATCTTTCATGAAAGAACACTTTTTCAGATTTATCAGAAACTTTTCTTCTTTCAACCTCTACAATACTTGTTTAACATGCAACAAATGTTCTTCTCTGGTCTTACTGAATATCATAATATCATCTAGGTATACAATCACAAATTTACCTAAGAATTTCTTCAAAAATTCATTCATCAACCTCATAAAAGTACTCGGTGCATTAGTTAAACCAAAAGGCATAACCAACCACTATACACACCTTTTGTCTTAAAAGCAGTCTTCCATTCATCACCATCTCTGATTCTGATACGATGATACCCACTTTTCAAATCAATTTTGGTAAAATACTTTGCTCCAGTCAAACTGTCTATTATGTCATCCATTCTTGGTATAGGAAACCTATATTTCACTGTTATCTTATTGATTGCTCTAGAATTAGTACACATTCTCCATTCTCCATTCTTGATGAAGGAGCATCTCAGGTCCTTGGAAATCCTGTGTCACCAAAACATATTTGAGTTTGTCTATATTGCTCGGTTCCTTCTTTGACCAAGTTGGTTCAGTGTTGGTCGGTTTCCTTTGGTTACCGAGTTTGGTTGGTTATCCCCTGGGCGGCCAGTAATTTTCCTTGACGCTCGGTGATGGTTGTTTGGCACTTGGTTGGCTTTGCTTACCGATGGGTTTCTTTGAGTTTCTATTGAGGCTGACTTGTGCATTTATTTTGGGTCACAAATTTAATGTTGGTATCGATCATTGGGAACCATGTGGTCCCAGATTTGACTGTTCCTTCCATTGATTGTGGATCTGAAGGCTGACTCAGTTCGATAGACTCTTGTATAAATGTAGTTGTTTGCTTAGAGTTTGGGGAGTTAGTTTTTGGGTAGAAGATTAGAGATTTTGATAGATCTTCTCATGTTTGAGGACTTTTGTAATTCATTGTAATATATGGCCATAACTGGGAAGGCCTTACAACATGGCATGTATGAATCAATTGAAGTTAATATATGAATGATCCTACATTTTCTCTCTCCCACTATGTTGTTGTTTCTTCCGCATGTTGTTAAGCAAGGTGGATTTGGTTAGGGTGTGCCATTCCTTGGCCCCTGCCCTTCCTCCTTTGCATCAGGTGGTATTAGAGTGAGGTTGAGATCTGGATCTAGGTTTGTGAATCTAGATTTAAAGGTTCCTTCTTGTGAAGCCCTATTTGATTTGTTGTGGGTAGCAAATTGCGATCCAACCTGCAATTGTAGAGGGTTTTCAAGATGGTTCATGGGAGGCAAGATGCGGATCCAGGATTGGTAGACATGTTGAGACAAATTGTTACTAGATTGGAAGTTGTTGAAACAGCCCAGAGAAGAGGCATACATCTTGAAGATGTTAGTGATGATGAAGTTGAGGAAGAAAAAGGTAATGCAAAACCTGCACCTATGATGGATCAGGGTGAAGAAATATTTTTGAAGGCTTTGACAAGTCTGAAGTCTACACCACATTTCAATCCTCCTAAGTATTGTGGAAAGCTAGATTCTGATGAATTGGTAGATTGGATCACTGAGATGGAAAAGTACTTTGAGTATGATAATGTACCTGAAGAGAAGAAAGTGAAGATTGCAAGCACAAAGTTGAAAAGTCATACATCCTTATGGTGGGAACATCTGTAGCTAGACAAAAAAAGGAAAGGCAAAGACAAAATCAAGGCATGAAATAAAATGGTGAATAAATTTAAAGGAAAGTTCTTACCTTGTGATTATCAAATTAACTTAGTTAGGCGAATGCAAAGTTTGAAGCAAAAAGATAGCTCAGTAAAAGAATATACTAAGGAATTCTATAGATTAGATATCAGATTTGGACATGATGAAGATGATGTGGAAAGAATTTCTAGATACTTGAATGGTTTGAGGGTTTCCATCCAAGAAGAAATCAGCTTGGTTAAGTTGGAAAGCATTGAAGATGCTTATCAATTTGCCTTGAAATCTGAGGAGAAATTGAACAAGAGACATGAATAAAGACAAAGAGGTAGAGGTGGTAGATTCTCTAGAGGAAGAGGTAGATCCTATTGTGAAAATAGTAGATTTGAACCAGAAAAGAAAAATTTGGATAAAGGCAAGACCGAGTGGAAAGGTGAAAGTTCATCTAGAGGTAGAGGTAATAACTACTAAGGTGGTTATAGCAGAGGAAGTTTCTGAGGAACTTGTTATAATTGTGGAGAAGAAGGACATGGATCATTTGAATGTACACGAGCAAGTAAGAAGGTTGGTAACTGTCAAAATGCTTTGGTGTGAGAAGAGTCACTGAATGAACATGAAAAGGAAAGTAACTTGATGGTAAGAAGAGCACCATGGAATGAAAGTAAAAAGGAAGATCCGGTAAGGAAAAGTTTGTTCAAGACCAGATGTAGAGTTTCTGATAAAGTTTGGAAGGTAATCATTGATAGTGGTAGCTCGGAGAATCTGGCATCTGAGGAAATGGTCACAAAATTGCAGTTGAAAAGGCTGGAACATCCGAAGCCCTATTAGATTTCATGGGTCAAAGATGAGCATACACTCTTGGTAAGTGAACAATGTTATGTGAATTTGAAAATTGGAAAGTACTATGATAAGGTGTTATGTGATATCATGCCTATGGATTGTTGTCATATTTTGTTGGGTAGACCTTGGCAATATGATAGACATGCTATATATGATGGGAGATTACATAAGTATACTATTATGGCTTATGGAAGAAAACAAATCTTATTACCTTTGATGGAAGAACTTGTTAGTAATGTTTGCACATCTATGAAATTTTTCTTGATGGAAGGAAGAAAGTTTGTTAAGGATTTGAAAAAGAATGATGTATGTTTTGTTTTGATTCCTAACAAACCAAGTAAGAAAATAGAGGATAGTGTTCCTGAGCAAATTGATAAGTTACTCACCGAGTATAGTGATATCATGTCTAATAATGTACCTGATGGTTGCCACCGAAAAGAATCATTGATCATTGTATGGATCTTATCCTTGGAGCTAGTTTACCGAATAAGGCACCTCATCGGTTAACACCTACCAAGAATCAAGAATTGAACCGACAGATTCAAGAGTTGCTAGAGAAAGGTTTGATTAGAGAAAGTTTGAGTCCTTGTGCAGTACCTTCAGTATTGGAACCTAAGAGGAATGGAGAATGGAGAATGTGTACTAATTCTAGAGCAATCAACAAGATAATAGTGAAGTCTAGGTTTCCTATACCAAGAATGGATGACATAATGGATAGTTTGACTGGAGCAAAGTATTTTACCAAAATTGATTTGAAAAGTGGGTATCATAAGATTATAATCAAAGAAGGTTATGAATGGAAGACTGCTTTCAAGACAAAAGAAGGTTTGTATGAGTGGTTGGTTATGCCTTTTGGTTTGACTAATGCACCGAGTACATTTATGAGATTGATGAATGAATTTCTGAAGAAATTCTTGGGTAAGTTTGTGATTGTATATCTTGATGATATTTTGATATCTAGTAAGACCGAAGAAGAACATTTGTTGCATGTTAGACAAGTTTTTGCAGAGATTAAAAGAGGAAAAGTTGCTAATAAATCTGAAAAAGTGTTCATTTATGAAAGAGGAGATTGTGTATTTGGGATTTTTTATTTTAGCTGATGGTTTGAAGATGGATCCTGAAAAGGTGAAGCTATTTTGAATTGGCCTACACCTATGAATGCTAGTGAGGTAAGCTCATTTCATGGATTGGCAAGTTTTTACCAAAAGTTCATTAGAAATTTCAGTGCAATTTGTAATACTATGACTGAGGACTATGAGAGGAGACAAAAGAGAATTTAAGTGGACACATGGAGTTGATAAAATTTTTGAGACTCCGAAGTAGAAGGTTGCTAAATTTCCTATTTTGGCATTGCCTGATTTCAACAAGGTATTTCAAGTAGAAATGTGATGCAAGTGGTAGTGCAATTGGAGCTGTGTTAAGTCAAGAAGGTAAACCTATTGCTTTCTTTAGTGAAAAGTGAATGATGCAAGAAGAAATATTTTGTGTATGATCAAGAATCTATGCTATTGCTCAGCTTTGAAGAAATGGAGACATTATTTGATATCAAAGTGAATTTGTGTTGTATACTAATCATAAGTCTTTACACTATTTGGGTAGTTAGAATAAGTTGAATTAGAGACATATAAAATGGGTTGAGTACTTGCAGAGTTTATACATTTGTGATTAAGCATAAGAGTGGAGTCACTAACCGAGTTGCTGATGCATTGAGTAGAAGAAGATCTTGATGGCCGAGATGAAAATTTAAGTTCTTGGTTTTGATGAGATGAGAGATTCTTATGAAGTTGATCCTGATTTTTCTAAGCCATGGAGAAAGTGTAGAGCACCTATTCAAGATCAACCAAGTACTAAATGGGAAGACTATTTTATTCAAGAAGGTATGTTGTTTAAAGGTATTCAATTATGTATACTGAGAGGACCTATGAGAACTAAGTTGATAAAGGAGAAATATAATAGTGGTTTGGCTGGACATTTTTGGAATTGATAAGACATTGAATTGCTTAAGGAGAAATACTTTTGGCCTCAATTGTATAAAGATGTTCAATAATTTGTGAAAAGTTATGGAGTTTGTCAAGTTGCAAAGGAGTAAGTCAGAATACTAGATTGTATGTACCGATTGTTGTTCCTGAGAAACCTTGAACTAACATCAGTATGGATTTTGTTCTTGGCTTACCGAAGACAATGAGAGGTAATGATTCTATATTTCTTGTTGTGGATAGATTTTCTAAGATGTACATTTTATACATGTAGAAAGACATCAGATGCAGTACATGTAGTAGATCTTTTCTTTAAGGAAATTGTTAGGTTGCATGGATTACCGAGGAGTATTATCTCTGACCTGACAATAATTTGTTGGATACTTTTGGAAGACTCTTTGGAGAAAGTTTGGTAGTGATTTGAAATATAGTTCTACATTTCACCCACAAATTGATGGTCAGACAGAGGTTGTGAATAGAAGTTTGGGTAATCTTTTGAGATGTTTAGTTGGAGACACACCGAGTAATTGGGATTCTATGTTAGCACAAGTAGAGTTTGTATACAATAATTCAATGAATAGAAGTACTAGGAAAACCACCTTTTGAGATTGTAAATGGCTTACAACTAAGAGGTATATCTAATTTGAGAGACATTGATGATGAAAGTAAGAGAAGCACTAAAGGAGTGAGATTTTTTGAGTATATGACGACATTACATGAAGATGTGAAATAAAAGCTGAAAAGAGTAATAAAAAATACAAAGATAGAGCTAATAAATTAATGAGACATAAGACATTTGATGTTGGTGATGAAGTAATGGTTTATTTGAAGAAAGGCCAATTTCTTGTTGGAACATATGGAAAGTTGAAGATGAAGAAGTTTGGACCTTGCAAGATTTTGAAGAAATTTGATAGTGGAAATGCATATGAGATTGAGTTGCCTGATGACATGGATATATCACCTATATTCAACATTGCTGATTTGTATGAGTATCATGAAATTGATGAAGAAATGACAGTACCGACAGAGTATTCCTAAGAAGTAAAATGAATAAATTGAGTAGATTTTGGAACAAAGAGTTGGCAAAAGCACAAGAGGAAAACAATATATGGAATATCTAGTAAAGTGGAAGAATAGACCGATTGAAGATAGTCATGGATTTCACAATCTAAGTTGGATGCAGCTTGGATCATACCTGTTAAATGATTTAGAGAATCATTTCAAATAACCCCAGGTGTCTGATGCAGGAGCATCTCGGGTCCTTGGCAATCCTGTGTCACCAAAACATATTTGAGTTTGTTTGTGTTGCTCGGTTCTTCTTTGACCGAGTTGGTCAGTTTCCTTTGTTTACCGAATTTGGTTGATTATCCCTTGGGTGTCAATAATTTTCCCTGGCGCTTGGTGATGCTTGTCTAGCGCTCGGTTGGATTTTCTTATCGATGGGTTTCTTTGAGTTTCTGTTGAGGCTGACTTGTGCATTTATGTTGGGTCATGATTTAATGCTAATATACATCATTGGGAAGCATGTGGTCCCAAATTTGACTGTTCCTTTTGTTGATTATGGATCTGAAAGCTGACTCAGTTCGGTAGACTCTTGTATAGATGTAGTTGTTTGGTTAGAGTTTAGGGAGTCAATTTTTGGATAGAAGATAAAAGATAGAAGATTAGAGATTTTGACAGATCCTCGCATGTTTGACGACTTTTGTAATTCATTGTAATATCTTGCCATAATTGGGAAGGTCTTACAACCCAACATGTATGAATCAATTAAAGTTAATATATGAATGATCCTGCATTTTCTCTCTCCCACTATGTTATTATTCCTTCTGCATGTTGTTGAGCAAGGTGGATCTGGTTAGGGTGTGCATCCTTGGCCCCTTCCTTCCTCCTTTGCATCAATTCTTCTTAGGTGCCAATACAAAAGGTACTACACAAGGACTAAAAATTCTCAAATCAAACCTTTCTGCAACAATTCTTGATTTGTAGATTCAATTCTGGATTCTCAGTAGGTGTCAACTAATGTGGTGCCTTATTCGGTAAACTAGCTCTAGGGATTAGATCCATGAAATGATCATGCTTCTCTTTGATGGAAAACCATCAGGTTACATTATTACAAATGATCTCACTATACTCAGTGAGTAACTTATCAATCTCCTTAGGATGCTATCCTCTATTTTCTTACTCGATTTGTTAGGAATCACAACAAAACATACATCATTCTTCTTCAAATCCTTAACAAACTTTCTTCCTTCCATCAAGAAAAATTTCACAGATGTACAAACATTACTAAAAGGTTCTTCAATCAAAGGTAACAAGATTTGTCTTCTCCCATCAGCCCAAATAGTATATTTATGCAATCTCCCATCATATATAGCATGTCTATCATATTGCCAAGGTTTACCCAACAAAATATGACAAAATTCCATAGGCATGATATCACATAACACCTTATCATAATACTTTCCATTTTCAAATTCACAAAACATTGTTCACTTACTAAGAGTGTATGCTCATCTTTGGTCCATGCAATTTGATAGGGCTTCAGGTGTTCCAACCTTTTCAACTACAACTTTGTCACCATTTCCTCAGATGCCAAGTTCTTTGAGCTTCCACTATCAATGATTAATTTTCCATAACCTTTATCAGAAACTCTACATTTGATCGTGAACAACTTTTCCTTACTGGATCTTCCTTATTACTTTCACTCCAAAGTGTTCTCCTTACCATCAAAGCATTTCTACTGCTATCGACCTTCTTACTTGCATGTGTACGCTCAAATGATCTATGTCCTTCTCCACAATTGTAACAAGATCCTTGGAAACCACCTCTATTATAAACACCTCAATAGTGATTGCCTCTTCTCTAGATGAACTTTCACCTTTCCACTCGGTCTTGCCTTTATCCATATTTGTCTTTTCTGGTTCAGATCTACTATTTTCACCATAAGATCTACCTCTTCCTCTAGGGAATCTACCACCTCTACCTCTTTGTCTTTTCTCATGTCTTTTGTTCAATTTCTCCTCAGCTTTCAATGCAAATTGATAAGCTTCTTCATGTTTTCCAACCTAACCAAATAGCTGATTTCTTCTTGGATGGAAACTCTCAATCCATTTAGGTACATAGCAATTCTTTCCACACCATCTTCATCATGTCCAGATCTGATATCTAATCTATAGAATTCCTCAATATAATATTCTACCAAGCTATCTTTCTGCCTCAAACTTTGCATTCACCTAACTAGGTTAATCTAATAATCACAAGGTAAAAATTTTCCTTTCAATTTATTCACCATCTATTCCATACCTTAATTTTGTCTTTTCCTTTCCTCTTTTTGACCAGCTGCAGAAGTTTCCACCACAAGGATGCATGATTTTTCAACTTTGTGCTTGCAATTCTCACCTTCTTTTCCTCAGGAAATTTTCATATTCAAAGTACTTTTCCATCTTGGTGAGCTAGTCCACTAATTCATCTGAATCCAGTTTCCACTAAACTCAGGAGGATTAAAATGTGGTGTAGACTTCAGATTTGTCAAAGCCTCATGATCTTTCCTCACCTTGATCCATCACTGGTGTAGGTTCTACATCACCTTGTTCTTCCTCAATTTCATCATCACTAACATCTTCAAGATGTCTTCCTCTTCTCTGGACTGTTTCAATAGCTTCTAATCTAGCAGCAAGTTGTCTCAACATGTCTGCCAATCCTAGATTGCATCTCACCTCCCATGAACCATCTTGAAACCCTCTACAATTGTAGGCCAAATCACAATCTGCTACCCCACAACAAATCAACTAGGGTTTGACAAGAAGGAACCCTCAAACCTAGATTTGCAAACCTAGATCAAGATCTAACCTTGCTCTGATACCACCTAAGGCAAGGGAGGATGGGGAGAGGGCCAAAGGCACACCCTAACTAGATCCACCTTGTAGAGATCACACACGGAAGAAACAAACACACACATGTGTGTGAGAGAGAGAGAATGTAGATCAACTTCTTATTATTTCATCAAATAGATTCATACATGTCGAGAGAAAAAGCCTTCCTAGTTTAGGCCAGATATTACAATTCAAGTACAGAAGTCCTCCAACATGCGAGGATCTGAAACTATCTTCAATATTCTAACTTCTATCTTCTATCTACTGACTCCTAATTGATCTCCCAAAACTACAAGCAAAGATTACAATATATACAAGAGGCTACCAAACGAGTCAGCCTTCAGATCCACCATCAATGGAAGGAATGACCAGATCTAGGTCCACACATTTCCCAATGAATAGATACCAGCATTAAATTTGTGACCATAATAATTGCACAAGTCAGCCTCAATAGGAAACTAAACAAACACCTCGGTAAGAAAGGATAATCGAGCGCCAGACAAGCATCACCAAACGCCAGGGAATTAATCGAGCATCAGAGAGAAAACTGACCAACCCCGGTTAACAAAGAAACTGAGGAACTACCGAGCCAACTCGGTCAAAGAAGGAACCGAGAAACATAGGAAAACACAAACATGTTTTGGTGACATAGGATTGCCAAGGACCCGAGATTCTCCTGCATCAATTTCAGTATGGATTTTCCCTTCTTGGGTTTCCCACATAAATCTGGTGTTCGCATGAGTATGGTGTTAATTTCTTTTTCATTTTTTTGTTGATTTGGGTTAAGGATTTAATTGGTGTGGAATGATGATTAAACCCTCACAATCTCAAGGTATGATCAAACTTATTAAATTATGATTAACAATACATAAATCTAAATAATGATACTAAGGACACCTGATCATTTGGTATGTTGCATACATAGGTAAAATTGCTAAATTTTTCCTTTCATTTTTAAGAACCTCTATTTTTTTAACATTTCTAGTTATGGTTAGATAGATTTCATGTAAGGGAATCAATATAAGTGTTAATTAATAATATGAATATAATTGTGTGTAAAGAGGCACCTACAAATACAAACATTAACTGTTGACGTGTGAAAATATAAAAATTCCATGCATAGAGAAATATAGTAGAATTACCAAAAACCTTTTTTTATTTATTATCAATATAGAAAAAAGAGAAATAATATCATTTAAGAGGTGGAACTTAGAAAAAAAAAGAGATAATATCAAAAGAATTTGGAAATAATATTTTTTTTTAAATGCAAGTTTAGTTTTTGGTTATAGTTTGGACATTTTGTGTTCACAAATTAAGAAAAGATTCTATTGGCATTTTCCTATGACATTTTAAAACTCCTTTCAATATTTACCTCATTTGTGTTAAGATTTAGTATCTAAAAAGTTTTCATCTAGTCTTGTTAATACTTAGTAACTAAAAAAATTGAAAATTATCTTTCCCACTTTAAATTTATAATGTGACATGGGTGGGCATTCCTAGAAAAGGATATCAATGCCTTTGTGATATGTGATACTTGGAATACATATTTTGACAATATACATTCATACGTGTTGACAATATACCATTCATTTCCTCTATCTATTCATTTCTTTGTTGTCTCTTTATATTCAAGGAGTTCAACAATTTTATATAAAATGAGTGTAGATTATGTATTGCATATGTAAGAATTGAATAATGATATTTCCCTAGTTGAAGAGTGTGTAGCTATATGGTCAACCACTATAAATATGGTGTTTTGTATCTTATTTTTTGAATCTCTAATTCTATTTTTGAATTCATTTTATTGCTCTTTTCATTCCAACACCAAGCCTTCACTTTCACACCACACTTTAACATAAAAAATAATATATGGTTAGGTCCACTCTAAACAAATTTTAAACCATCAACAATTTTTTTTTGTACATTATAGAGTGTGTGGTTTTCAAATCATGAAACAAACTAATAAAACAAAAGCTCATTTAGATGTAACAAGATCCAATCAGATCATTCATTCTAATGAAAAATAAGTTTTTGTGAACCATTACTCATTATATTTAGATCAATCAACATGGATAAATCACCCATAAAACATCATATATTTTTTCTTCTAATTACCAACAATTTAAGAACTTATTTTTAGTCCAAAATTTATCCCATGATAATTTATTTATCAATACACTTTTTTAAAATCATCGTACCTATTAATTATAAATATTAAAATAAAAAATAATTTGACAAATAAATAATAAATGTGATCTTTAGACAAGAACAGATCCTACCATTCAAAAAGGCTCTTATTAATGACAGTGATTCATATTATGTAATGTGATTTTATTAATGAATTGTCCAAAGTTAATTAAATTTTTTGTTAGAAATAACTTACATGTTGTGAACTCTATGGAATACACTCTAACTCCAAGCTTTCTAGATTGAACTTGCACCTTCATGTTATAAATTTGTACTCAAAGAAACAACAAAAGATGGGACCAGGCGTGAAATAGCATTCAAATATACGACAAATTACAGCTATAACCCATTTCTCATACTATCGGTGAAGATGGACAAATAATCTTCAATCTCATGGGACGTGACTTTAAAGTTTTAATGTTGCTAATTTATTTTTTAAAATTTAGTTTATAATCGGTTTCTCCTACCTTGATTACTATACTTGCAAAAAAAGAAGTAATGGGTGGTTTCTCCTTATTAGAAATCATCCCCACATGTCCAACCAAAACCAAATTTTAATTCTCTTCCAACAATTTCCCCTCAAAGTTCTATTTTATAATCATTACATATTACAAAGCTAAAATGTATAATAAGATACATCATTTTTTAACATTGTTGGATATCCTTATTGATAAATTTATTACACAACTAAATATCAAAATATATGTTATCATGATATTAGAAATAAATGACTTTTGTCTTCTGATATTAGAATCGGTTTAGATCATTATCCTATCCTCCTCAATTGGGAATTCACTAAATCAAAAAATGTTCTCCCATGCAAATTTGAGGCCATGTGGACTTACAACCCATATTTTAAAGCCCTTCTTTTGACTGGTGGTATGTGAATTTTCAAGGTACCACAATGTTTATATTGGTTAGCAAGTTGAAATTGATTCATTCCAATTTAAAACATCGAAAAAAGTTCTCTTTATATTAATAGAGAATTAATTGACCATTTCACTTCTCTTCTTAATTAGAATACCTTGGTGGATCCTAATGCTTCTTTTATCTTAGAATCTCCGCTTTTAATGTGCCTAGGATTCTTTCTCTCGAGGACATAAAAGGGATGAGTGGCTCTATCTCTCTTGATAAAGTCAAGAAAATTACCTTCTTGCTTAGCCCTTACAAGGCTTCAGGTCCAAATGAATTTCCTCTGCTATTTTTCCAAAAAATTTGGGAGATTGTTGGCAATGATATTTTCATGGAAGCCAGCGAATTCTTCTCCTTAGGAATGCTCTTAAAAGAACTAAAATATAATTTATTAGTGCTCATTCCTAAGAAAATGGTAGCTAACAAGATGTCAAACTTTTTCCCCATTAGTTTGTCCAACACTGTTTATAAAATTTTGTCTAAACTGTTGGTTAATAGAATTGAGCCATTTCTAGACAAGCTCATCCACCTCAATCAGAAAGGGTTTTTTCTAGGGTATGTAGATTACTAATGCTGTGGTTATGGTTCATGAATTTTGACACACTATGGAGAAAGGGAATCAAGAAAGTATGCTCGTAAAGCTAGATATATCCAAAGCCTATGATATGGTCTCTTGGCCTTTCCTCTCAGTTGTCCTATAAAAATATGGCTTTGAAGGAAAGGTTCTCACTTTGATAGAGGCTTGTGTTCACTTTCTTAAGTACTCAATTCTAATTAATGGTTCCCCTAAAGGTTTTTCCTCAACTTCTAATGGGATTAGATAGGGAGTACCCTCTCCCCCTATCTCTCTATTTTACTTGTTGACTTGCTTGGCTGTAATATATTCCAAAAGATTGCGGAGGGCCCTCTTAAGGGTTTCAAACCCTCTTCCTTACCTATGGTGGCATTGCACCAACACTTTTTGGATGATACAATGCTTTTGGGAATGACTATAATTATTGAGGCTAAAGAATAGTTTATGAATTTGAAGAATTACACCTTGGTTTTGGGGCAAAATATCAATCTTCAGAAGAGTGCTATATTTTTCTTCAACATTCCTCAGAATATAACAATTTTGTATAGCTCCCATTCTCAACTATCAGGTTGCTAGCCTTCCTTCTACCTATTTAGGTATGCCTCTTACTATTGGTAAATTAGAAAATTCTATGTGGGTTGGTCTTCTTGAAGAATTCAAGTTAAATTGGATTCTTCGAAATAGCTTTTCTAAGCAATGCTAGAAAGCTCCAGATGTTAACTGCTTCCATTCAAAGTACCTCCATGTACATATTATGTCTCTTTTCATAATTCCTACTATGTGGGTTAAAAATATCAATGCCAGTAAATGAAGATTTTTTATGGTCTAGTTTGCAAGATAAAAAGAGGTTATCACTCATTGACTGTGAGATGTTCTTCTCTCCTAAAAGAAAGTGGATGATTAAATGTTAGAAATCCTAGCTCTCTAAACCTAACACTTTTTCCCAAAATAAGTTGGAAGCTAATCATAGATTCGACATATTGGTCAAGCATATCATCTTCTAATATCTTCTAAATATGAGTGGAATAAATTTCTTGAACATTTGTTGCCACAGGGTTTTACTATATGGAATAATTTGATCAAAACTATCCCAACCATCAGACAAGGTTGTGTTTGGAAAAGAGGTAATGGGAAAAAGGTCAATTTCTAGAAAGACCCTCAAGTGGATTTACAATACTAATCTTTAATAACATCCTTTTTTTGTGGCTATTCAAAGAGATATTTCTGTAAGACTTGGTTCCCAAGTGCACAACTATTGGGATCAATCCCATAACCCGATTTCTTGGAATATTGACCCTTTATGGTTCGAGGGTCCTGTCAAGATGGTGGCTTTACAACTTCTTAAGTCCCTAAGATTCTATAGATTGGACCAGTAGGTCAAGCTCATTTGGAATTACTTAGTGGATGAGATTTACTTTGTTAAAATGGTTAGAATCTTCTTTCTCCCCAATGGCCCTAGGAGTTTAATTGGTCAATGGTGTGGAATTGCAAAGTGACTCCTAAAGTCTGTTTCTTTTGGTGGGTGGTCTATCATTGAAAAATCATAACTTTGAATAATATTCAAAGAAAAAGAATTCATCTGGTAAATAGATGTTCTCTATGTGAGAAGAACTTGGAATCTATTGCTAACATATTATTTACTTGTCAATATTCCGGGCAGCTTAGATGAAAAATTATGTGTATGTTTGATAGGTAGTGGATTTAGTCTAAGGACCCCTAGATCATGTCCTCGGGTTGGAACCTCCCCCCGCACCTATCATCCTTTCACTCAGGAGCTATGGTGGAATTATCTTCTTTATGTTAATTGAGCCTTATGGAAGGGACATAATAATCACATCTTCAGAGAATTTAATATTCTGATTGGCAGGATTTTTTTTTCTACTATTAATAATATCAAGGAAAACATGAGAAATATTGTTTGTCTTAAACATAAGACTCCTCCTTCATCCCCTAATCGGGATAATGCTAAAAAGTGGGGTCTATCCTCTTGTCTTGAAGGTTATAGATATCCTCCTCTAGGTTTTAGAAGCAACATCAAGTACCCCCCAAATCCTAGTTGGGTTAAACTTAATTTTGATGGCTCTTTAATTGGGAACTTGAGTCAAGAGGGTGGGGGTGGTCTTATTAGAGACACTTGTGGAAAAAAATCTTCTAGCCTATGCAGTTGATTTAGGTGTCCAAAGTTCTGATGTCCTAGAGGCGGTGGCAACTTTCCATGGGATAGATATGACAATTAATCATGGTTTTAAAAAGGTCATAATTAAGGGAGATGCTCTCAATGTAATCATGATTCTTATAGATACGCATAACTCAAGATGGGAAAAAAAGTATTTAATGATGAAATATATTAGGTTAATGGCCATGATGGATGGTGTTAAATGCCAACACACTTACTGCAAAGAAAATGGAGTGGTGGAAAGGTTAGTTGCCATGGGAAGATTTACAGACACCTTTTAAATTTGGTTTGTGGTCCAAGAATTACCTTAGCAAGCTCGTGAGAAGATCAAGCAAGATATCACCACACTTGGCAAAGGTTGAACTTTCCTAAAAATGCATTAATTATGATAAAAGATCATTATTATCTAAGGGACTTGAGATCTTTCAAGATAATTTGTCTGGGTTATCTCATTGTTATGGTTAGTATTTTGATTCCTCTGCTGCCTTTTCTATGAAGTTCCTCTACAAAAAAAACCATGGGAGGTGATCTTATTCATACTGAGCTAGACAACTATGATGAATTTAAGAATAACAATATCCTTTTGTCCATTGTGCATGCTGGACATGTGGACAATTATATTAAAGGCATGCAAGTTTTTGAGCTAGAGATCTCTAAGAAATTTGTGGAGGCTTAGGACCAAGGGAGGATTAATACTTGTAGTGTCTCCTTTGTGGTATTGGTGGAATCGATTATGGTCGCTACTGATCTTCTTGTGGAAGGAAAATCATCCTAGGAAACTCTAATGGGACTATAAGCAGGATCTCAAGAAATTTCTTGGTCCTAGTGAAAACATCCTGCAATTGCAAAAAGGGTTCAACAGGGAAGCGTTTCTAGGTGAATGAAAACATGTAGCATCGGTGTTGATCAATTTTTTCACCCTTGAAGGCATGTTTAAATATTTTCACTCTCACCTTTTTCCTATGTTAAATAATTTTAGCATAATGTCAAACTCAACTTTCCATTTTGAATTTTATTGGACCTTTGTCACAATTTGTTTTAAAGTAAAAAAAGTATGGGTCCCCCTCTCCACCAAGGTTTAATTCTATGTCTCTATAATTTTCATCTTTCC